>JAVSBS010020996.1:0-16800 GCA_033124195.1 Coracias cyanogaster
CCTCAACATGAGGAGGAACTTCTTGCCTGGGAGGGTTCCAGAGCACTGGAACGGGCTCCCCAGAGAGGCTGTGGAGTTTCCTTCTCTGGAGACTTTCAAGACGCATCTGGATGCGTTCCTGTGTGACCTGCCCTAGATTCTCTGGTCCTGCTTGGCTTGGGGGTTGGACTCAATGATCTTCAGAGGTCCCTTCCAACACTTAACATTCTATGATTCTACGATGTTTATATATATACATATATATAATGCCAGAAGAGACATTTATGTCCACACAACTTGTCCTCAGGTAGAATAGTTTGAATGAAATCTCACCCAAGGGTAGAAGAGACATTTATGTTTATCTAGCTTGTCCTCAGACAGAATGTTGCTGTTGAACCTCACTCAAGGATTCTTGTGCTTTGCCCAGAAACCCCAAGTTTACCACAAACCCCACAATTACACCTTACTCATGTATTTTCTGAAGCCCCACAATCCATTCAGCAGTCATGACTAGCAACAACAAGATCTTGAATGCTGTTTTTCCCATAAAAAAGCAGCGGTGAAGAGCTTTGCAGCAGGAAGACTCGTATCTATCCACAAGACAGAGCCAGCTTCCTTTCTCCTGACCCATCCCATGAGTTTGCAGAGGCACCAGCTGTCATTTAATTTCTTCCACATAGACAATCTATGGCTACTAAGGATTTTCTCTTCCTGATCAATAGCTCACAGGCGGAAGCCGTCTGGCTTTTACTCGGACCAGCGGAACAGGCTTTCCATAATCTTGGGGTCTCTTTTGTCCTCGTTAGGTCAGGAGTTAACGTCCTTTATCACAACCGAGGGGTCATGTCCTGCTGTTTAAAGTCAGCGCACGCCAAGTGGGCTGCCAGGACGAGCAGCCCCTCTCATCCAATTAAAGCTGGGCTGAATTGAGACCTGTGCCTGAGCACAGCAGAGCGAACAACACCGCAATATGCTGCCAAATACTCACAGTGCATCTTGAGTGAGTTTTGCACAGAGGGCTTTTCTGGTCTAAGACACAAGATAAAGAAATGATGCTAAAGCCTTTTTTTTTTTTGCTCTTTTTTTTTTGGCAGAAAACAGACCACGCTGTCCCAGTCTATCAGGCTTGTCTTGCTGGAAATTAATAGGTCTACAATAGCTTTGACCCCACCGTGCCGTTCGGAGAGACGCTTCTCCATACAGGCCAAAGGAGTTCAAGACCTGTCTTGGATCATGAGCAGAGTGAGAGTTCAAGGATCCCAAGACCCCTACAAATCCTTCTTGCTCAGATCACACCAATTGGCCTGGCCTTCTCTCCATGATGACCATGCCCCAGACCACTTCAGAGAGCAGCAGTGCAGAGGTGATTAGAAGAGCTGTGTGTTCTCCTTTTCTCCTCTCCTCTTTTGTTGTCCCTGGTCCACTACTCACATCAGTGCCGGGACAATGATGTCTGCCCCAGGCGTCTCAGGATGAGCTCTCTAGCAGAACTGTGGCTCTCAGCTGGCTTGGAACTGTTGTTCCCTTTCACCTCTAGCTCCATTTAGGGCAAAAGCTGATCTAGATGCATTGACCGCTTGCTGTAACCAGGCCACCCCAGCCAACTGGTGAATCCCCCCAGGACACAAGGAAACCACTCTCCCTGAATAATGGACAGCACTTCCTCTCCCTCCATCTCTAAGCAGCCAGCACCTTCCCATCGCTCTCTGAGACACCAGACGCCGAGAGCACAAGGGAGCCAGGGGACAAGGATGGGTGGTGGCAGCCACTCTTC
This sequence comes from Coracias cyanogaster, assembly GCA_033124195.1. Classification (NCBI taxonomy): domain Eukaryota; kingdom Metazoa; phylum Chordata; class Aves; order Coraciiformes; family Coraciidae; genus Coracias; species Coracias cyanogaster. Next base: position 1,754 of record JAVSBS010020996.1, read on the forward strand.
TGGAGATACCAACCTTCACCTTGCTGCTGACCAAAAACCCTGCCAACAGGGGTTACACCATCCTCTTTCTTCCTCACTTCTGCCCCAGCAAAGCAAATAAGGCAAAGGGCTCTGTTGTTTCAGACCCCAGAGGGGAAAGAAGAACGAAAAAGCAGCCCATCCTCCCTGCCTAGCATGTGACGAGCCACAGAAGAGCAGCGGTGCTGCCAAGCCTGGTGACTAAGGCCAAAGAGAGAGGAGATAGAGGAGCACAAGGGCCTGCTTGTTTGGGTTTTGTTTGGGGAGTTATTTGAAATTCAGCAGCGACTGGCGTTGGAGAACAGAGTCCACTCAGAGCCTCTCTCTTCCTATTCATCCCCAGCCCTGCAAAGAAGGGAGGGGGGGATGTAGGCTGAGGAGCAGGAAAAACAACCAGTCTCCTTATAATCATGCCCGCCTGGTAGAGGCAGCCTCTGCCCACGGAGAAGCATTTGAACCTAGAGGTCACCGGTGTTGGGAGGAAGTCACAGCAGGACAAAACCTTGATGCCCACAGCAGCCTGGCATTGAAGGATCCTCTCTTCTTTAGCAATGTTTTTGGCAAGGTTTAAAAACTCCTTTGTGAAGATCAATTCACGTTTTTTTTTTGCCTCTGCCTCAGTTTCCCCAGGTAATACAGTGACATTTACATAATGGGGACATTCCTACGCTAAAAGCTGGAAGAGTGAAATTATTCCTATGGAGCAGAAGAAAAGCAGAAGATGAAGATGAAGGTTGGGTACAAACAACACAGTGGTGAAAAAAGGCAACATGTCTGTTTAGGATGCCCTGGAGGAGAAATTTCCAAATACAAGGAAGACACTACCTTCAGCCATGCCTAAATATTGTGTCCATTTTTTGTGCTCAGGTTCAAGAAAGATGAATTCACAGTGAGGGAGGGTTGCAGAGGAAGGTGACTAAAATGACTAGGAGAACGTAAGACTTGTCAGAAGATACTGGTGTATTTGGCCTCGCAAAAGGAAGGTGAAGAGATAATTAAAATGCGATACTTAAATTATGAGAAGTAGGCACCAGGGGAAGAAAGACACTTCAAACTTCAGAGCAGTGATGCCATAAGGATAGACAAGCTTGATTTGGTAAAAAAAAAAATGTACCCATGCAGAGGTTTCTAGCCACCAGAAAAATTGTTGCCCTGGACACTCAATCATGAATGAGTAACAAAGCAATCTCCTTCCTACCATTGAGCTGGAGTTCCCTAGGAAGGCAGCCAGCTTCAGGAAGGGGCTTTCTAGTTCTGTTCTCTTATATTTAATGCAGAGAGATGGAAACATCTTCACATCTCTGTAGCCTCCATCTATAAAGCTGAGCATAACAGGGAGTCTTTGCATCACTGTCTTTCTGTAGCCTGTGAGATGCCTCCTTGCTGTTTCCTCTCAGGCATTTGGTGAGTCATCAGCAGCAAGGTGAAAGCTTTCTGGTCTAACCTTACACTTAAGTCCCCAATAGCTCAAGGACTCATGTGACAGCCCACAGACCTGACAGCTTCTGCAGACAGGAGAAACTCCTTCCGCTTGTGTACTCATTTTTACTTCAAGGTCCTCCATCTCTGATGCCTTGTCTTCAAGGACACAGGTATTTTAGGGGTCCAGGGCAAATTCCAGGGAGTAACCTACTCATGATAAGATACAGCATGATGTTAACAAGCCAGGTCAGATTCAAACCAACGGGTCCAAGCCCAGTAGCCCTACTCTATCCTTACTGAGCTATCTTGGAGTCTTCCTCCTTCTCTAAGCCTCAGACTCCTGGTAAATCTCTGAGGGTTGTTGAGCACCAAGGTACTGGGGGCAGAAACCTCTTCTTCAAGGACTTACTTCCCTCCTGCCTTACTTTCCTCTTGATATCAAAATGAAGGTAGCCGGAAGAAATGAAAGAAACTTGCTGAACCATCTCCTGCCACTTTTTAACACGGCAAGAATCTCTGCACATGAGCAAATCTGAATCTGGAGAAATAATCACTCTGAATGCAGCGACCTTTAATCCTCTCCTGTCTGTATTTTCCCATCATGCCTCTTCCCTTCAGTCACACTTTCACATGCCTCTTGCAGTCATTACCCTCTTCAGCACAGGTACCACTTGCATATTTGCAGCAGAGGGTCAAGATTCTTTGATCTTTCTCCGCATAGATGTGACTCTCAGGCTCTGTCCCATGTTTAAATCTCCCCTTCAAGTCCTCAGTTCCTGTTGGTGCGTTTCAGTTGCCTCATTTTAGGCAAATTTAAGTTTAAAGGTTTCTAAAAATAATATTCTTGATCTCCACATGCACAATGAACCTAAAGGACATGTCCTTTCCAGCCAGGATGCTGATAAATGTGGCTACAGTGCCAGAGAGACCTTCACTCCCCGTGAACTGCTTCTTTCAGTTTCTAAGATGCTGCTGTTAGAGAGACAGAGCTCCTTGGAGACCGAAAGAAAAGATGCAGAGGCAAATACTTCACTCCCCATGGAGACTGTATTCTGTCCTTATTACTGCTTGGTAATCTCCTGGTCCCTTTGGACATACATCTGTCCTCAGATTCTGACACCTTTGTGGCAGCTCTCGTAATACCTGGTGTTCTTCTGTGAAATCAGAATTCCTCAAATCATGCAATCACAAAAACCAGATAACATTAAAAAAATGAGTACAATTAGAAATTAAAAAACCAAAATCCCAGCTGTCCTTGCTGAAACAAGCTGGAGAGGCTGACCATGATTTCCAGATTGAAAAAAATATTTATACAATTTCTAAGCAACTCAAGATTTGAAGGGATCCAGTTTCACACTTCCTTTTTCACTTCCTTTTTTTTTTTTTTATTTTGGCCATGTTTCATAACTAGATGAGCAAAGGTGAACAGCACAGGCCACGGATCTCCCCATTCAGGCCCTTGCAACACTGAACATTGTGCAATTCACGGTTAAACCCAGCCTGGACACCCAGCCCTCGGGAAGAACAGCCACCACCGCCACAGTGTGACCCCATTCGAAGAACATGCAGTCCATCCTCACCCCTGCCTGGCACTGGGCTTGTTCCTCACCACTGTCTTCTATTTTGCTCCAAGCGTCCCTTAATACCTTGTTCATATTGTTATTTCAGACTGGGTGTCCTGTACTACCTTGTTCTTATTGCACTAGAGCAAAAAAGAAAACAACAATCCCAACAAAAAATAACACCGAAAAACCCCAACAATAAAGCACTCTTAGTTAATATAAATGGAGGCTGAAAATATGGATATTTCACTGAAGTCCTGAAGCAAATAACGTCTTCTCAGGAGACTACCGTAGTAGGCAGAGGCACATGGGTTTTATTTATAGCTCTAGTTTTACTGCAGTCACTCAGTCAAGCACGACCAGGACTGTGTATAGGCAAATGCGGTTCACTTCTCCCCTCCTCAACTTTAAAGGGCAGCTAACAGCTTGTTCAGAGGGTTTGCGGTGAATTTTATGAGCACAACTTAATTGCAGAGATAGAAAAGGGTTTCTTGAGAGACCTAGCTGCAAGAGAGGGAAGCAGATCCCCCGCTTTGCTGCCTTCCTAGCAGGTGGACTCTGATACAGAGATGCTCCAAAGAGAAGCCAGGTTCCCTATGCCTTTCAGAGCCTTATCTCAAGTCTTGATCACTTGTATAACATGGTCTATTCATCACCTTTTCTAAGCCTCCAAATCAAGGTACAGCATCTCTGTAACAGGTTTGGTTGATTCCTACAACAAGTCAGAGCGTCCATGCAGTCATCGTGGGATGAATCTACCATCCCCATCCAAAGGAGCTCAGACACAAGATTATAATGATTCCTTCTGGCCTCACAAGTGCTGATTTTCCTTATCTCCCCCTCCCTGATGTAAATTGTTTTGCAAGGAGACCAATTAAATCAAACGAGGCCAAGGAGTGGCTACAGCACTACCTGTTGACATACTGACAGTGACAATCAGGTGATAAATCTGGTCTACTTCTTGCTGTTACCCCATTCCCTCTCTTCCCTTTAATGGCGTCTCTCCAACTCTCCTTCTCATTGCTGTTAAGACCCTTGGAAATGTTTAAAAGCTTTCCTGGAATAAAAAAAAAAAATAAATAAAAATTGTTCTTCTCTCTGACCTCCTCTGGACTTTATTTCTCATGCCTGAAGTTCGCCGTTGAACTTAGAGGCTGTGTCTATGGCACGTTACCATAAAAGGACCTACACAAAGATACTGGCATCAAGTAATATGTTGACCCCTTGCAACCTGCAGTCTCTTTGACTTGCACTTTCCCCTGCAGACCTCAGGCCCTGTCCTCCTATCCTTCGTGGTAGGTTGGTGGAAATGATGCTCATTCCCACCTATCCAGGAATAGATCTGGACCAGTTTCATTCCCTATAAACTTGCACTTTGCAGTCATGGAGGTCCACCCCGACATTTAGATCTACCTCAGTCTATCTGTTGGCTTGAAGCAAACAGGAGGGCAATCAGAATCCGCCTGACACAGCAAATCCAGGGAGGAGAAAGGAGGAATCAATTTTTATAATACGTGTTTGGCACTACATAATACGTATAACTCTAAATGCAAGCCATAAAGTTGGAGAGGCTTATAAATTAAATCCATTCTGTCCTTTTTAACTAAAAAGTGACCTTACCATAGAATTAAATGTGTTTTTTATCCAGTGATCTATGGAGCTGTAAAAGTGGCTGATTGTTGCACTGCAATATTATAGCCCAGAGAGGAGCCCCCAGACAGGCATCTCCACGCAGCTCAGCCCATATTCTGCTGCTTGGTTTACAATGAACGCTGGGCAACTGTATGGCTGGGGACATCACCCTTCTCCCTTCCGGAAGAGGATAACCCATGTCCCAGCTGGGAACAATCCCTGGCCAGGCTGTCCTTTCAACTGTGGCCAGGCTTGGGGTGGGAGGGTGCTGCCTGAGCAGGGCTGAAAATCCATCAGATTGTGGTCTAAAAATTAAACTGCCTCCTCAAATGCAGGGTAGTTTTTGGATCTGTGTCCTGTCCCTGTTTGGTTTACTGGGCCCTAACTACGGCGCAAGAAGGGGAGAGGATTAGAAAGTACCCTGGGGTTCAGCAGAAAGCCATAGTGGTGGAGAAAAGAGGGGTGGAAGGTCCTTGATTGCTCGTGTAGTGACTCCATCCTCCTGCTCCCATAATCATACAGGAGAGTCTGAAATACAAAAGACTTGACATTGGAATCCAGCCCAGAAGACACAATTTAGGATGTTCCTGAATGCTTTTGAATGGCCAGAAATTATCAGGCTTTGTCTCACAGGAAAATACGGTTTCGAAGTCTCTGCTGGGTTACAGGTTGGCATTCATACATAGAGGCTCTCAGAGCCTGCAGGAGACTCAGTGCTCCAAGGAACATAATCATCATAGGATTGAAGGCTGTTTGACTTCCAGTCAGTACAGCAGTGAAGAAAACTCCTTCCCCTGTGCCACAAATTAAATAGATGCTCAGGGATGTTTGTGGTGTGTTTCCTCATTACTACCGAGAAGTGACGCAAAGGAGGAGCCAAGATCCTCCCAGCTATTGAAAGTCGCTGAAGCTTGGACAAATAAAGTGCTGCCAGGTCTGTCAGTCTGTCTCTTCTATGTGTGTACTGGACTAGTGCTCCTGTAAGCCATGAGCCTCCATCAAACAGCGAGTGGATTCAGGAGTGCAGCCCAGGTGGGCCAGTGTTGTGTTGGAGGCTCATCTGAGATGCCACACTCCACCATGCAACACATTGACCTCGACTAGTTGTGAGCCAAGCTACTGGGTGCAAATCCACTCTGCTAGCTAGGTTACTCTTGGGCACCTCCCAGGCTATATACAAAACGTTGTCCTGAGATGTGGTTGGTGAGCACCACCTCCTTGTAAGCCTGGACACTGATGCCAATAGCTCCTTTCTCATCTTGGCCTTTCTTTTTTTTTTCCTGGTCACATATTATTTATTATTATCTGGCTTGATAGTGGCATTTTTGTCTGCAACTATACACACAGGGACAGAGCCCAGGCTCAAGAACAGTCTGATGGTCACCCACACAATGTAGTTACCAAGGTAATGCTGAGCACTGTCCAGGGGACGGCATGGGCCAAGAACTGTTACTAATAAAAGATATCATCAAGACTAAGCTGCAAGTGGGAGTTAGAGAGAACGTAGTCCTGTAGCAACAAGTTGCACCATGCCACTTAGTCAAAGAACAAGCTCTGGCATATATTGTTGATTAACATTTGACGTGATATTTCATTGATTGCAGATCTGCAGGGATTCAGACCCCTGCTCACACTGGAGATGCTGGCACGGCAAAGAAATTGCAAGGATTAACTAGAAGGAAAAGAAACACTGATGGTGCCCCGATGAAACCTACCACCGCTCCTGGAATAAGAAGGAAAGAGATCTTTAAAAAGTTGATTTTGCAGAGCACAACAATGCTCAGCCTCAGTCAGAGCCTTTACGAGCCACCATGGTGCTAACAACAGTACCATACTGACCCAGGCTTCTTCACTATTCTCTCACTTTGAGTATTTACCAATGTTAGAGCTTTTCTTCTTCAAGGGGAAGAATAATTAATGTTTCACTGAGCCTCAACCACTTTTGGAGTCTCTGCTACAGATTCTGTGAAATTAAGGGAAACAACAGAACCAACATGAGAAGCTAGTGCGCTGGGTTGGTCCAGGCTGATGTCCTGCACCTCCCAATTCTGCCTGCCTTTCACACTAGTGCAAAAATGCCAGGCGTTGTGCTGTTGTCATTTCAAAGCTATTTATGGCTAAAGTTTGGCAAAACCCAAATACTGCAGCTGTCCAGGACCTGAAATGGATCAAATCAAGAACCTCTGGAAGACAAGACTCACCAGCAAGAGTCCTTGTCTCCAAAGAAAGAAAGAAAGAAAAGCACCAAACAATTTCAGGCTTCGAAGCTGCAGTTGGATTTCCACAAAGAAAACTCAGCTGCTTATATTTTTGTCAGCCTAGAACTCTCCCACCCTCGCTGTTTCTGCCATAATAATGCCCGGAGGCACTAACTAAGAGTTGGGCACTATTGTAGCAAAGAGGATCAACTTTCCTAATCTCATGAACCCCCAATCCTAATTTTCCTGAGGCTGAGAGTACTTAGGAAAGGGTGCAAAGAAACTCATAGTCCAGAGATGGCAACAGTTCTCCAAGAGCTTCACAGAGGGATAGGGCTGAGCTGGACATGAAGAAGGATCCTAAGACCACCTGATGTTGACCTCATCTCTACCAAGCGTTCACTTTCAACCTAATTCAAGCTAGACCAGCTTTCAAACCAACCAGCTGCTTCTGTGCTCAGGAGCTCTACGTTGGCCATGCTCATATTCAGTGTGGTACAACCCGTGGCGATCAAGTGACATAAGCCTAAATGAGCTCATCTAGAAAAGTTCAGAGACAGCAGACAGTATTGGCCAATAATTTGGGAAGGAATAAAGCACAATGATTCGCTGCGTTGATGACCCGGAATACAGCCGGGCCAGTTGCCACAAGAACAGAGAAAATAAGGGTATAGGCAGAGCCCCAGCTGCCAGTATTTGACGAGGGCTTGGCAGCTGGACAGAACTATTACACCACAGAAGTCGCCTTCTGGACTAGAAGCCAGTTTGCCCAGCTAAACCCCCCTTCCCAGTTACTCCTTCTCTGACTGGATAAGGACTTGTAACAATCAGACGGACACTTTCAGGAAAGGACATCTGAGTGGCAGGATGGGCCACTGACTGGAAAGTATGGCTGAACATCATTAATTCTCCACCCCCTTTCTGGTATTTGCATTAGGGCGATTGATTTCCTCCCCCTCCCTCATCCTCCCCAGCTACAAATAACTTCCACGGGGAGATTACGCTGTCTGCTCTGTAATCAACAGCGACTTCAAAAGGGCTTAGTGCTACAAGAAAACCTCAGAGGGCCAGCATTAAGCGGGAAACAAACACGGCATTTGGGTTGTAATTTGAGGTGGGAGGCTGGGGTTTTAATAACAGCCTCGCTACGGCGTGCTGTGCACCTTGTGGTTCATGAGCTGCGCTTGTGAGCACGAGAAGTTAGAGGAAGACTCTTCAGTCCACGTGAGTGGTGTGGAGCACCCAACGTGTTTAGTTGTGCGTGGTAGTTGTATTGAGCACCAGCTTTCCTATCACTCCCCAGCACTGCCACCTCCACACGAGCCTGGTGACCCAGCTCCAGGACTGGGAAGAGTCGTGTCCTATTTAGATGCAACCATCCTTGTGGGAAAGGGAAGGGAGGTGAGAAAAATCACGGCTTTGTCCCACATGCTCCTCACCACGCAAAATGGTGAGTTCCTCTGTAAACATATTTGAGACCTATTCCAGATAAGGAAGAGAAAGGTGTTTCAGTTCACCATTTAAGATGAGCTCCAGCCCAAGAAATAGTCCTTGCACATGCTGGGAGCTGGTAGGAATCACAGCCAGCTTTGCCAGCCATCTTCTTCGTCCCCAGCACTACATCCCACATTCTATCTGAAGCTGTTGGTACTCAGGTGCTATCATCACGAGCATTCTAGGATGGTCTTAGAGGTCCTTTTGTGAGGGTCTTTGCTATTAATCAGAAGTCAAAAGCTGGACCAAGCAAAGGAGGGATCCATCAGCCATCAGCCCCATGGAATCAAGAAGAAGGACCTGTTGAAGCTTGTGGTGGAGGATGCCTGCTTTCCATATCCCAGAAAACTGCTATCAATGGCAAAAGAAGCCTGAATCCTTGGCTTTTCCCAGGAAAACAAAGGAAGTTATTCACAACAAAGCTTCAGCAATGGAAGCAAAAGAAGCCAAGTATCACATATTAAGGCAAAATTTGTGCCCATTTCTGACCAAAGATGCTGCAGCGTTGCCACTGGTCACAGCCCACCCAAAAAATCGGTGTAAGACTCCAGAGAGATGAATGGGTATGAATTTACCAAGAGGGTCCTTGTCTAGAAAAGTGGGATTAAGACAACAGGACATCAAACCAGGGTTTTGTCTCAACACAGAGCAAGGGCTTCTTGAGGGGTCGTAAGGCTGTCTCACACAGTAACAAACTGTTCTCCTCTTACTCAGATCACATCAGCTCCCTTAGATTTCAGCCCTCAGACCTCAATCCCCGTCAGATTTCCTCCCTTCTGAGACACCAAGCCCAAAGGGTGTTGTCAGACAGTCCCACCCCACAGTTTGTACTGCAAGACAGCCTCTAGTGCTTTTCCAAGGACACCTTGAAATACACTCCAGGCCTTCTGCTCACCATATACAGGCCAAAGAGCAGCTCTTGAGGGCAGCTATGGCCAGTGGGGACATCAAAACTTGCAGCACTCACGTCCCATCTTCACAGATCACAGATGCCTGAGGTTGGAAGGGACATTACCTCCTCCAACCCACACCGCCATCTTCCTCGGTCTTGGTAGAGAGTCAGGCTCTGGACTGAGATGGTTCTATCCGGGGGCTTGCTACCAAAACCTCCCCTTCCACTGACATTTCCATGCCTACAGGCACTGCCCATAGACAGACAGGCAGCCGTCTAGCCCCTGAGGGCTGCCTTAGGCACATCCACAAGCATTCTAATGCTCACGGCAAAGGCTGCCTTCCTGATATTTCCATGCATCCCACTTAACTGGCATTTTGCTGGGATCTCTCCCAACTTCCCCCTTGCCCTTCCAGCCTTGCTGCGCTTCTGATTGTCACCATCTCTCCTGCTGGTAGCAGAATTGTCTCCATCTGGAGAATCCGGAAGTCCCAACAGCATCTCTATCCCTATTAACATATCGAAAAACCCCCAAGCTGGCAGGAGCCAGCAAGTCACACAGGACAGACAATATTTAACGTTGTTTATGTTGGGTTTTTTTTAAGGATTTGGAATATGCAGCAAATGTGCATTCACTGTTTATGGACTCCTTCACTTGCCCTTATGGCTGACATGCAAGTGCCAAGGTGTGTGATTGGAGGGCAGTGCTGTGTCACATCTGCTGCCTCTACTGAGGCATGGGCAACGCAGACACCCACTGCCCTCCTCTCCCATAAGCACCCACGTGCTTGTCCAACCACCTGCTCTATGGACGTGATCCACATGGTCCTTATCACAAAGCCTTACACTCTTGTGGGCTGGTCGCACTCACCTGAGCTGACCAGGCACTAAATGGCCTTTGTCACCCATTCTTCCTAAATCAAAATCCACCCTTAGAACCATCAGAGTTTCCCTAGAGAGATGCTGTGCCTTGGGGAAAAAGCAAGGCAAGCAGCATGTCAGACCATTGACTAACCATGTCCCTGCCAAGCTCCGTCTCAAGTGTAAGCGCCGAGACACTTCAGTCCTGCTCACAGGGATTTTTCTCTCCTCCCATCCCTGATTTCTGCCATAAAAAAACATGTGCTCTGCTGTAATTTTACCTTCATAGAGAGATACTCCTGGGGCACATACAGGAACCAAATTCCCTTACCGTTGCCTGCAGCTGGCGACCTTGCGCTAAGCTCCAAATGCAAGGTGCTCACCCTTGCTCCTTTCTTTGCATGCACCAAGGTGAGGAGCTTTTTGTCAGCAATTAACCCTTGTTTCAGCTCAATAGGGCTGATCAGACTGTAGAACAACATCTGAGAAGTGGAGATTAGCAGGCCAAGCTCTTTAGTACTTAAGGCATCGGTACAGCTACTCAAAATCAGATTTCCCTTTCTTCACCAGCACTTGATTAAAGCCTTTTCAAGCGGTCCTTTCCAACTTCCAAATGCTTAAGCCAGGTGATAGAGGAAAAACTCTCTTTTTTTGGTCCGAGAAATGGCAGCGACATGTATCTCAAGCACGGTCAGAACAAAAATTATGCCCAGAAAACATGCAGGAGTGTGTGCATATACACTAATTCATACCTTTGGTAGAGTTGGCCGGTGCACAAACACGCAAAGGCTTTAGTAGCGTGGTTCCAGAAGGGGGAGAATACTCTTAAAGCAGGAGCTGAGTCCAGAAATAGATTGTGAGAGGATCAATTTTTGCTGCATACTGATTTATTCAAACCTTCCACAGTGGCAAAGCCCTCTATAACAAAATATCTGATTACAGGACTATGACCATAAATTCCACACACCCTCCGGCAATGGCCAATGAATAACTGACTTGTTAAGGGAACGAACCTGCACAATGAATAAATCTACCAACAGGGCTTTCAATACAAAAGACCCCATTGGGACAAATTTTCTTCTGAAGGTGTATCGACTTTCATTTGCAGGAACCAGCAGATATTGGTTTCGAGAAGATAGCCATTGTTAGATTGCAGCTAAACAACACAGAGCATAAACCAAACTCCTACCTCAGGCTTAATCTACTTGTGTATCAAAGTAGGCTGGACTATACAAAAGACCATTTTGCAGGATGAAGTGTTATACGAGGTGTCCTGAAAAAAATGTATCCTTAATCCAGAGAAAGCCCAAAGCAGCTACAGAGGTCTTGCATACTTCCAGACCCTTGGTGGTAGAAAGGCATCAAGAAAAACAGGATTGAGAAAGAGCAAGAAATCATGACTCGGGAGGAACGTTTAAGGGTAGGCATGCATTTCACAGTCAAAACACAAGAAGAATAATTCATGGCCGGTGCCCTTCGACTCAGAATCCCAGAGGAAGTGTTGTTCGACCAAGTCCATTTGAATGGCTGGCCCAGAGCCCCATTGGGAAGGAGGAGTCCCCTAAAATGTTTTACAGATGAAAACAACAAAGTGGAGAAACACCAATGTCTAAATTAACTGTGACCTGAACCCCTGCCCTGCAACATGTGGTTTGGCAGTGGATGAGATCAGCCCTACAAAGCCCTTGGTCCTTAGTGAGGATTGCACTACAGCGTCGTTTAAAAATCAAGCCACGGGGTTTGGTGCTGGGCAGACCAAACTTCCAGTGGCTTGTGGAGCTGTAGGCTTCAATGCCCGGCTGAGGGGCCGACAAGAAGACAGGAGCACAGATGGGATGGAGACAAAGCGTTTGAGCTCCAGATCTATTCTAGCATGGAAATCGTGATGACCCTTATCCTGAAAGCATTTAGAGAGAGAGAACTATGCTAACTCCCAATGAATATGGAATAGGTAGGTCTGCCAGGAATGGGATAGTCCTAATATCTGGCAGAAGGCAGAAAGAAAAAAAGCCATTTTGCAAACGGCAAGGACTTTGTTATAGGCCGGCTGAGCTCAAAAACTGAGGAAACATCTCCATCTAGCAAAGCCAGGCTGATAACAGGCAGGAGACAAGGTGAGCACGCAGGTGGGAGTGCTGAGATCGCAGGATGAGGAATCACAAAGCCTGCCTCTGACCAAAACCAGACGTTCGGAAAAAGAGCTTGGCAATAATATATCCTGGTGCATGCATATGGCATGCACAAAATGGTGTCCTAAATGTCTTCAGATAAATATATATCCGTCCTTCCCAGGCCAAATCAAGGCAGTAAGAAGCAGCAGCTCTACCTGGAGTAAATCACCTCCCTAAAAACTGTGATGCTCGCTGGGAGGAGGATTTTTCATGCTTTACATACTTCATACATTCACTTCAGGCTAGTATAGAGTGCACCACATACGATTATATCCATCTGCTTCCCTTTTTACCCCCAAATGTTCAAAACTGGTAGAAAGTCTAGACTACCTTACGAGTTCTCTGTTCAGTCTTCCTCCACTTGCTTTCTCTGATCCCCCTTGTCCCAGTGAGAAGGGATAACACCAAACACAGCAGAGCTCGCGGTTTCTGCAGCTCCTTTATCATCAGCTTGGTCACTCCTTGTTCAATGTTTTATGAAGGGTTATTTCAGGGAAAAAAAAAAAAAAAAGCAGAGGGACTAGGAGAAGGCAAGCAGAAAACCGTCCCCGGTTTAATTTTGATAACATTGGCAGGGGGTGATCCTCTCCGACAAATTAAAATCAGCAAATCTTCCCTCGTTTTCTCTGACAAAGGTAACCAATTTAAATTTTCATCAAGGGGGCAGTGATGTGTGTCTTTGCCAGACAGAGTCACCAATCTAGCAGCCCTCTTTCTTTTCCTTTTTTATGTTTATTTTTTCCATTCCCTGAGAACTTCCTGGAGCAACATGACAGATTATCTCAGCATAATCAGACTAATACAAAACCCTTGCTTCAAGAAGCACCGTGAGGAATTTCTGAGCTCTGAGCCCGAGATATGATGACGAATGTATGTTCTGAAGGGACTTCATTTACTGCTCATTTTCCCCTTTTTTTTTTTTTTTTTAACATGTGCTGTTGTGTTTTGTAACCTCAGCACCCTGCAAATCATATTAAAAAGCCAACTATCTCATGAGGCGTGTGTAAGAGAAAGGGATGTACGCTCTCCACAGGGGCTGGCCTGCCAAATTGCCCTCCAGGAGAGAAGTTTGGCTTCCAGTTGATGGTTTCTTACGTTGCAACAAGATGCCACCAGTATTGAGTTGGGAGTGATGTGGTGCTGTGGAAGGATTGTTTTTTGGACAGTAGGAGCGTTAAGAAAGGTTACAAGGCAGATGGGATCTCCTATACCGGGATGCTGGAGGGAGCTAAAGACCAGGATGACATCTGTGGTGGCCCTGACTTGGAGAAACAAGGGTTGCCACAGATCCCTGTCATGGTGATTTGGGACTTAGAGGGCTGCTCCCCTGTGGATTGGGGATCTGAGGGGGCCACACATGAATCTGAAGAAAAAGAGAGCATCTCAAAAGGGGGGCCCTGTCTCTCCAGTGCAGATGGGATGCTGAAATACTGTTGTCCCCAACAGTTCAAAGCAACTGACATGCAACGAAGGAGATCCCTAACCCTACCTTGGCTGAGAGAACAGCTCCAGCCCCTTTCTTCCCATGCTTCAGAAAGCCAAATCCCCACCCAATGGACATCAACCCTCATCAGCAAGTTGTCTACACCTTAGTCCCATTTCACCCAAGCCCAAGCATCTCCTTCTTCCCTCTTTCATCCCAGCACCTTCTGCAAACCCTAGAGTGGAGAGCCCAGGGAAATTGGGGAAGGAGCCATGAGAAGAAGATGGGAGCAGCTGGTGCACAGCGAGCGCTGGGATGCGCTGGGGACCCCTGCGCTTCATCTGCAGCCACATCCAGCCCTTCCGATATGTGCTGCGACACCGAGGAAGACGTTCTTCTGCAAACCCCCAGGCCAGGTGCCAGCTCCCTTCCCTCGGAAGGCTCGCTTGGGGATGGGAATTTTCTCCAAGGGGAGGAGGCGATCTGGTTACAGAGGCAGCCTGTCATCCATCTTGAAGAAAATACTCCCCTCTCTTTGCACCCATCCTAGAAAGCTGGCAATCAGCGTGCCGCAAGCCCAGGATCGGGCCCAGGGAAGAAGCTTTGACTCATCTGTTTACCAGCCCAGGTTTGCTGGAGCTAATTAGTGAGCCAAGCTGATAACCCTGCAACAGGTACCGCTGACAGGGGATTTCCTGCGTGCTACGCAGGAGCTGCTCGAGAAGGCAAATTTGGATCTATGATCACGCCGCTTCCCCCTCTCCCTCCTTTCCCCCCAAAAAAAGGGGGAAAGAAAAGCTATTTGAACCCACACAGGCACTAGGGGAATCCCTTCCATCGTCTTCCCCCTTGCCCTCACCCAGGAACGATGAAGGGGGATGAGACCCTGGGCTGACTCCCAGGAGCTTGGGCATCCCATTCCCCACTTGTAGGGAGCAAAGGCTTGTGGAAAATCCCCCAAGCAAGGCCTTGGGGCTGGGGGCTGCTTCCCTCACCCTCCTTTTCCTGGGCTTGGGGGGGAGCAGAGCTGCCACATGATGCTTGCTCTCCTAGGAGAGCCCGTGGCTCTGTTTTCAGAAGGATGCTGAGATGGGGAGAAGTGGGGCGGGTAAAACAGGCGGTATGGTAAAAAAAAACAACACTGGGAGGTGGGGGGGCAAAAAAAAAAAAAAAGACAACAAACCAAACCAACACGGGAAAGCGATGCTCGCAGAGCAAGGGGAAGGTGATGCTCGCAGACTTGGGGGGGGGCAGGATGCGGTGGGGAGGAGCTGCCTTTATTGCGAGCCCCAGCCGTGTGTGTGGGTTTGGGTAGTGGGTTTGGTTTGGTTTTTTTTTTTTTTTTTTTTTGGTAGGGAAAATAGGCTAAAGGCT
>JAVSBS010020997.1:2800-16372 GCA_033124195.1 Coracias cyanogaster
GAAGAATATCTCTGCCAGCAAGAGGGTGGAATAATTGTGAAGGTGTTTTTAATTCTAGTAGTAAAATACCAAAAAGGAAAATCTATTTTTATTTCAGAATCATAACCCACTGCAACGAGAAGCAATGAAATACTACAACCCTGGGCATGCTTTTGTGAATGAGCAAAAGCAGCTTTGTTGTAGAGGCTCTTGTCTTTATTGCACCTGAGGGTTTGTGCATTTGGCCAAGAACAACAGAGGAGAGAGCAGGAGAGTGTGTGAGAACATCGTGTTACACAGCAATTTAGGGCCCTGTAAATTCTAAGACAACTTATGTGGCTCCTTCTGAGGGAGGAACTGTTTCTTCATCAACCTAATATTTCTTCCATACTCTCAGGTTCCTCTCATCATCTTAGATTATAACCTCCGAGAGGCAGGAATTTCCACGTGTGTGGTTGCACAAGCAGAACCCCACTCACCTGCCTTCCAAAGCCACCACAATAAACATGATCACTTCGCAAAACAGCTCCAGAAAGAGAAAAATATGTTGATCATCACCGGGCAGCAATTTGCTGAGAAGAAAGGCAAAACAATGCAGTCTCTCTTGGCTTCCGCTTGGCACACCAGATGTGATGGGGAGCGGCCAGATGGCTCCTGCCCCCGCCCAGGCTGCAGCCACCTTTTCAGATCGCGCCGTAGATGAAGCACATCTGCTGTCCCCACGAACTGGGTCCTCCAGTCAAGATGTGACTAAGATCCCAGTATCAATATAAATGAAATGCTGAGCTCACGTTTTCCAGGGTAGTTCATTACCTGCACGACGTCAAGAACAAGGCACAGGGTGTGACTTTGATCTGCAGGTCACCGGTTCTTTGTTCCCTGGCCTTCTTGCTTTATCTCACGTTCCGATAGCTGCTTGCAACTCAAAATGACACTGAGCAGACTCTAAACTTCATCTGGTGATGTCTGCTAAAAGAAGCAGCCATTTGTGGTGGGATTCAATATATATTGTTTAAAATTGCCCATGTTGCCCATGGAAGAGTTCGGGGTGCCATCACACCAGAGGTTGAATCAACCCAACATCTTGCTCAGTTCCCTCCTGCTTCCAGCTACTGCCCTTCCCTCCTCTGCACCAGCTCTCCCTCTGGCACACTCTCTAATCCAAGAAAAAGCTTCTTCCCCACTTTGCTGTCCCTAACGGTGGAGTTCAGGGAGCTGAACTAGCTGGTGGAGGGCTCAGACATGCCCCGGAGCTGCCTAAGGGAAATAACACAAAGGTAACACCTAAAGCAGGGCAAGGGAAATGGGAATTATTTTTTTTTAACGCAGTTTTTAGCAGCTGGAGGACATTGATTCAGCCCCACCCATGGAGCTACCCGTTTCTGCAAGTGGCAGTTCTCTCAGTGCCCTGGAAATCTCTCATCCAAGCTTGCTCTTTCCCCTGCCTGCTAGGGTGGGGCTGGAATTTCCCAAACCCAGTCATACAAATAGTTTATTAATTATAAGGCCAGCGTTATGCCGGACACAGAGCAGCAGACTGTGAGAAGCCAGTGCCTGAATTTCATTTAATGTTCGTACAGCTTGTTGTGAGACCATTTGAATTCTGCTCGAAAGGCCTGTTTAATTATTCACTACGGAGGCAGGCGGTATCTTTCTATTACATTCAGGGAAAATGTGGAACATTTTTCAGTGCAAAACAAGGGAGAAATGTTTACTGACCCAGCTACATGGGCTCTGCCAGGGTAGCCATGTCATCTCTGGAGCAAATACTTTCACACTCTGCTTTGGCTGGGTTATTACTAACAGTTCTGCTTGCAACGATAGAAGCATCCCTGCCAAAAAGAAAAAGAAAATATGCCTTAAGATTACCAAGCAAGCCAAGCGAGGAAAATAACCTGATTACAAAAGATGACATATGGATAAATTGAGACCAGTTAGAAAAATCTCTACTGTACAAGAATGAAAAGTTAATAAACCAGAATTTAACAAAGCTAACCTGATTTCCTCCCTTACAAGTGGAATGCCACCTGCAAGGGAAAGATGACTTCGAGTGGAGGGAATGAGCTGCTCTTAAATTGTTTGTTTCTTATATACATGCTTTGAAAAGAGACAATTTTTCTTTCTGGCTGATTCACAAATGAAATACTTGAAATAGGATTGATGGAGGAGCAGGGTAATGGTTCATTCTTGTTAAACTCTCCAGGAGAGGGAAGAGTCATCACCTGCAGTGCGTCCTTGGCTGGGGGGGCCAGGCTTTCAGAGCCCCCCCAATACCCTCCCTGCACTCAGAGAGCTCCAGCTGGACAAGCGTCCTGTAAAGTCAGGGCCAAGAAATGTCCTTTTCCAAAATACACCACAGCCTCAGGCACTTCCCTGTGACCAAATGCTTCCATTTTGCATTTCCACGCAGGCAAGTTCAAGGTGGCAACCATCTAAAATGGAAGGATCTGAGATCCAGTAGTCTGCTCTTTCCTCCCTTAATAAATAACAAGCAGACCAGGACAGGGGACTGCTGAAGTATCAAAAAGGCATGAAGGGATTTTAGATTGGAAGCATGAAAATTCTCCAAAATTTTTTTTTGTTAAGATCTGCTCATCATACTTATTTATAAAGGATTATTTTGAGAACGGGGGGGAAAGCAACCTTACTTGGATTACCTCAGGCACATGCAACACATCAAAAGACTCATGAGCTTTGTTCTCTGGAAATGTAGAAGCAGCTGAAAAATGCACGAGAAGACGGAGAAGGGGGTTATTTGTAAGTGAGCAAACAGTGCCTGCCCTGCAACAAGCAGGTTCAGGGGAGCAGAACTACCTGCAGCTCCTACATCAGGGACCACGTCTGAGCAGCCCCTAAAATTCATTGTGCTTTAATGTGGAATGGAAAAGCAGAATAACATCCCCTGGGAGAAGGAGTGCGTGCCAGATATAGGGGGTAGTCACCTGACATCTCCAGAGAGGATTTTATCTCCTCGTAGCTTTAACAAACAAAAATATTTGACCTCATTAAACAGAAAGCCATAATTGAAGCACCTTCCACAGCAATGCAAAATTTAATATAGTTTAACAGTGCTTCTTAAAAAAAAGTAGTAAGAAAATGAAGTGGGGCTTTTGTTGTTGTTGCTGTTGTGGGGTTTGCTTGTTTTTCTTAAAGTGATTTCAGTGGAGCAAGCATGAAACTTACCCTACTGAAAGCCAGCGCTGAGCTTCATCCTGATCTCACAGCTCACTTTGCTACAGGGCTCACAGGGAGGGGAAAAGGATGAAGGAAGCAAGAGGAGAACTCTTTCTGGTGTGGCAAGTATTGCCAGATACCCCAACTCTTTCTGGTAAGAAAACTTGTCCCTCTTGCACCCTTTGCTGTGGCCCCTCTGGCCACCAGAGCTGTGTTCTGCAGCAGTGCATCACAGCACTGGCCCATAAGGACCCTCTCAGTCCACCACAGGTTATTTAATATTTAGGACCTACTAGCTCTATACCCTTTTTGAAGTATGCAGTATGTGATAACATCACCTATGAGCAGATTTCTCTGCACAGAATATTAGGGGTTTACCCCATTTTTGCAGAGAACTAGCGGAGAAGAAACCAAACATCCGGATTCCCTTCTTTCTTCAGGTTATGAATCCTACTGCTGCTTTGTTTTACTGTCTTCTTCACCTCATACCTTCTGGAAAGATACACCTGTCAACAAGATGGGCCTCGGGTTTGATTCTTGCATTATCCCATCACTAGGACCACTGCATGTTTAACGCAACTGAATTTCTGATGTATATGGGCATCTCACGAATGCTGGGGAAGAGGAGAATCATTATTGCTCCCACTTGGCAGACTGGAAAACATCTGTTTTCCAACAGATGTATACCTCATTCTCAACAGGTACTTCAGTGTCCTGAAGAACCAGACCACGTGTTGGGCTGTCCTTCCACAACACTGCTGGTACAATGCCATAGACTGAGGTCCTAGAACTAAACAGGGAAGGGAAATGAGGAGATTGGCATCTCAGTGCTACCACGCCTAATTCCACTTCTATTTCAACTAACCCTACATAGTATCTAGTTGCGTTTACAGCCTTGTTTAGCTTTACAGTCTTGCATCTACCAGCAGACAAACATTGAGTTGTCTGACTTATAGAATCAGAATCACAGAACGTTAGGGGTTGGAAGGGACCTCTGGACATCATCAAGTCCAACACCCGTGCTAAGCAGGACCATAGGTTGTGCACAAAAAAAAAACCAAACAACCCAACAAAACACCCAGAGGTTGCTCCCTTCCACAACACCAGCAGCTCTAAATTGTCAACAGAAGAGAGTGTTTCCTCGCAGGCCACCATTGATACGTTGAAACAAAAATATATTACTTTCTATTGTTAACTTGTATCCCAACACAAATGAGTCATTTTAAGAGGCTCAAACTGCACACCACCCTGTCTGCACTATCCATCCTCTTTTCTTCCAGACTCGATGCCTCACACAAAACCTTTAGTTTTAGAGGTGTTATTCATGCCATGGACAAAACCAAATTGACGCCCTGTGGAGGGTGAGGCAGCCAGATTACCTAATCCGAAATCCTGTCAGGGGTTCTGCTTTCCTTGTGAAACAGAAACAGCACAACCACGAGCACTGGGGCAGGCATCTGTGTGTTGTTTGGCACACAGCAGCCAGCCTCCGGTTCTTACAGTGAGTGGTCTCCTGGGTGATAGAAACAGCTCAGAGATCCACGAGAAAAAAAATGGTACTGCAGCCCCCCAAGACCAGAGTGAGGCTCATCCTCCCTTATCATCGACTTACTGCTCCTATCAAGGAGTTCTGAACATCCCCTCTACATCTTCCAGTAGCCATTTACCTCTATTTCCCTCAACTCCTACTGAAGCGATGGCTTTTTTTATCCCCCCCCATTATTATGCCTGGCAAATAAGCCGTATAGGATTTATGAAAGGACATGTTTCTGTGTGGAGTATCTCTATTTATGGGTTCCCTTCCTCTAGAAAAAAAAAAAAAAAAAAGAAGAATACAAACCACAAACAATGTAGGATGATGTCCTACTTTCTGTTGAGGGAGCTGTAGTGAGATGTGTCCCTTGGGTAGCTATATTTAAGGGTTAGCTAGAGATGTAATTACACTAAGAATTAGAAGCTAGACATGCTGAACAGTAGGGAAACCTGTTACAACCCCACAGCAGAAAGGAAGATCTTTACTATCAGACCCCAGGTTCTCATCATTCAGTTAAATTTTAATTTTGTTTGCTGGCTCCCCTTCTCAGCTCTACAGAGCTGTATGGGAAGCAGCTCCAAGCACAGCCCAGCTCGGTAATTTCAAGGGAAGGTTACTTTGACAACCAGATAAGCTATTTCCCCAAAGGGCCCGGGGCAGCGTGTATTAACCACAGTTAACTGCAGCAACCTCCTTTTGTTTAATGCTTAATCCTAGAGCTGCTCAAGTGCTGAGAAATACAACTGCTGTTGTGGGCATAGACAGGTCGTATTTGTTTAGTGACTGTCCGAGTGCTTCTCGCCCCTCTTTACAGGGTGTACACCAGAAAGGAAGCACAGATGAGAAAAAGCTTTAGGAAGGGAGGCTTGTCCTGCACACCAGGTCAACATGCTCATCAGCGCAGGGACTGGGAACGCTCAGAGCCGGGTCTGCAGCAGTGGAGTCAAACCAGAGCCAAACCAGGCGAGATGTGTTAGTCATGCACAGCAGCTCCCTTTTAAGCCTTTATTCCAGAAGTGTCTTGGAAGCGTTTCATTAAGGGATTACAAAAGGTTGCACACATGTGGGCACCGGCTCTTTCAGAGGAACCACAGTAATTGTAGCACTGGTAGCAGTTCTCAGAGCAACAGGTTTTTGGTCCAGGAGCACTCCCTTAAGCGGTGTTTGGGTGATCCAAGGACTAAGCTCACATCTTGGGTAAGTGCGGTACTCTGGGGGTGGATTTCTTACTTTGTAGGAATACAAAAAAAAATCTCATAAACCCTCTAACTGCTGACAGCTGCGTTGTAGATGCAGGGTTCTTGCATCCTTTAAGTACACAGCAACACAACTTCCCTCCCTTCCTCCAAGGAAACCACGCTTACCTTGGCAAAGATGCACAACAGGGTGTTGCTGCACTGCTCCCTCCTGCCTGGGTGGGGGTCCAGCTCCTGCTGCAGGGACCAAGAGCATCCAGCAGCCCTGCAAATGCATCACTTGGCAGTGGAGATGGCCATGGTCAGGGCACCTACAGGTGACTGCCCCAAGACTGTGTACGCTCTAGGCAGCCTTTTGAGCCGTGTTATCTAGAAATCTGCCCATCACGTCTTATCTCATAAAGAGAGCTGATTGCCCTGAGGAGTCAATCTCTTTAAACAGTTAGGGACAGCTTAGTGGCTATTTTGGGGAAACTCAATAATTCTGTGCCTGAAGAGAAAGTTCAGGTTGTCAATCAAGTTCTCAGGTTGTCTGCTACTACAGAGCCATGCTCTCCACATGGATTTTTAATACTTAAAGGACTGGGGGAAAGACAGGAGAGCTCAGAATCATATCTAATCACAGGAAGCCACCCAAATACATGTACTAGAGGCCCCAGAAGGAGGAAGAGGTGCTCAATGGCAGCAGGGAATCCTGCAGCTATCCCGTCAGATCAGCTTTGACAGCTTGTACTGTGGAATTCCATACCTTCCCACTGACCTCACTGCCATGTCCATCCATAAATAGGAATGGCAGGATTCTCCAGCACAGTATCTTGTTTCTATTAGCTAAAGGCAGCTTTCTCCCCAACAATAGATTAGCTGCTAGACACAGGAGTGTCCAACAGCCAACCCTCCGTTCCCATAACTCAGCTACCATCTCAAGCTGAGCAGCTGCGCTTTCCTCACGCCGCTGAATTCACACCCCAAGAAGTCTTGTTTTATTGAGTTAAACCCTTCACCGAGGCTAAGGATTAAAATGAGAAGTGAAGCTACAGAGAACTATTCAAGAGTTACTTTCTTACTCTAGAGAGAAATAAGGCAGAGGAGACAGTTTAGGACACAAAAAGCCTTTATGTTTGAGAAGTTAACCATTTCAACAGAAGACTCTGAAGTATTTTTGCAACTACTGTTACATTGGACAGTCAAGAATACAAAACTGCTGACAGAAGCAACAGTGGAGAGCACCAAATTAAAAAATGCATGCTTCAGCACAACTGCACAGATTCCTCCTCTCAATGAACACTTGCCTGCTCAGACTATACTTAACTCCTACCCATTTCAACTTTACGCCTCATCCTCCTCGCCTTCCTCTTCAAACTCCCCCTGCTCGTCAGCAGTGGCATCCTGGTACTGCTGGTACTCGGAGACCAGGTCGTTCATGTTGCTCTCGGCCTCCGTGAACTCCATCTCATCCATGCCCTCGCCCGTGTACCAGTGCAAGAAAGCCTTGCGGCGGAACATGGCCGTGAACTGCTCCGAGATCCTCTTGAAGAGCTCCTGGATGGCCGTGCTGTTGCCAATGAAGGTGGCGGACATCTTGAGGCCGCGCGGCGGGATGTCGCAGACGGCCGTCTTGACGTTGTTGGGGATCCACTCCACAAAGTAGCTGCTGTTCTTGTTCTGCACGTTCAGCATCTGCTCGTCCACCTCCTTCATGGACATGCGGCCGCGGAAGATGGCGGCCACCGTCAGGTAGCGGCCGTGGCGGGGGTCGCAGGCGGCCATCATGTTCTTGGAGTCGAACATCTGCTGCGTCAGCTCGGGCACCGTCAGGGCGCGGTACTGCTGGCTGCCGCGGCTGGTCAGAGGGGCGAAGCCCGGCATGAAGAAGTGCAGCCGCGGGAAAGGCACCATGTTGACCGCCAGCTTGCGCAGGTCGGCGTTCAGCTGGCCGGGGAAGCGAAGGCAGGTGGTCACGCCGCTCATGGTGGCCGACACCAGGTGGTTGAGGTCCCCGTACGTGGGAGTGGTCAGCTTCAGGGTGCGGAAGCAAATGTCATACAGGGCCTCGTTGTCAATGCAGTAGGTCTCGTCCGTGTTCTCCACCAGCTGGTGCACAGAGAGGGTGGCATTGTAGGGCTCCACCACCGTGTCCGACACCTTGGGGGAGGGCATGACGCTGAAGGTGTTCATGATGCGGTCGGGGTACTCCTCACGGATCTTGCTGATGAGCAGGGTGCCCATCCCAGAGCCCGTGCCACCGCCCAACGAGTGGGTCAACTGGAAGCCCTGCAGGCAGTCGCAGCTCTCCGACTCCTTCCTCACCACGTCCAGCACAGAGTCCACCAGCTCAGCGCCTTCCGTGTAGTGCCCCTTGGCCCAGTTGTTCCCAGCCCCGCTCTGACCTAGGGGACAGACCAGAAGCAAGGTGCCGCATTAACGCCCCGGGGAGGGACAGGGATGATTCCACTTCTCCTGCCCCACGGGCTTCGCACCCCTCACTCAACACCCTCACCGTGCTGTGGAGACTGAGGTCCCCCAGAGCCACCTGCATGCCCGCGGCGAAGCTTCTCCGTGCACGGGGCTCCCGCTTTGGGGCTCCTCCACGCCGCACTCACTCACCAAAGACAAAGTTGTCGGGTCGGAAGATCTGTCCAAAGGGGCCAGAGCGCACAGAGTCCATGGTGCCGGGCTCCAGGTCCACCAGGATGGCACGAGGGACGTACTTGTTACCTGTGGGAGGAACCAGCACCAGCGTCACAGGAGCTCTGCTGTGCTCCCTTCCACCCCCCCACATTTCATCAGGGAGACGCGCTGTCTCCATCAAGTCTACTGCATTCCCAGAGCCAGCCTGAGAACAAAGCTCTCTTAGAGGAGTCCCTGGAGATGGCAGCTCTTACTGGGGTTTTTTCCACCCTCAACCAACCACCACATCCGCCCCATTTATTTACGGGCATCCGAGACGCAGACACGCTCACCTGCAGCTTCATTGTAGTAGACGTTGATCCTCTCCAGCTGCAGGTCGCTGTCCCCGTGGTAGCTGCCGGTGGGGTCGATGCCGTGCTCGTCGCTGATGACCTCCCAGAACTAGAAGACATTGTTTAGAACGCCAGCTGTTCACCACATCTGCCCAGCGCCCGTCACGCCCGCGCCGCGGCCCAGCAGCTGCTGGGTGAAGGGCTCCGGGGGCTCCGGAGCTTCAGCTCAGCCGCCGGAGCAGCAGCGGGAGCCGGAGCCGATTCCGCCGCAGCTCGTCCCCAGCGGGGGGACTCACCTCGGGCACCTCCGTCGCTTTTCCCCCCCGCTCGCTGCCCGGCAGCGGCTCGACATCCCCCGGCCGCTGCAGGCAGAGCGCGGCCCCCGCGGGGCTCCGCGGCCCCGAGCACCGCTCGGTCCCTCCCGCGGGAGCCGGGGCAGCGGCGGGGCGGAGCCCGGGGGGCAGCGGGAGCCCCGCGGTGTCCGCACGCCGGTACCTTGGCGCCGATCTGGTTGCCGCACTGCCCGGCCTGGATGTGCACGATCTCACGCATGGTGCCGGTGTCCCGGGGTCCCGCTCCCGCCGCTCTCTCCGCCCGCTCCCGCTCTCGCCGCCGCAGCGGCCGCGCCCCGCGCAGCCCCTTAAATCAAGCGCCAAGCCCCGCCCCGCCGGTGACGTCATGGGACAGCGGCGCGCAGCCAATGGGAGCGCGGCGGAGGGGCGGGGCCGCGGCATTGTCTCCCGCAGGTCCTAGCGCCCGCCGCCCGCCGCCGCCGCCGCCCCGGTGACAGCGGGGACAAAGGCGCGGAGCGCGGCGGGGGAGCGGCCGTCCCGGGCTGCCCGTGTGGGAACCGGCCCCGCTGCCGCCCTGATGGCGGCCGCCGTCCCTCCGCCCTCCCGCGGCAGCCGCAGCCTTTTGTTCGCCGAGACCGGCGGCTTTCCCTGCCGCAGCACCGGGCGGTGCCGCGGGGGAGTGGTGAGGTTGGGGGGGGGCTCGGCGGCTGCCCCCCGCCCCCCGCTCCCCGCCGGTGCCTCCGTTCACACGATACCGGCGGGACACTCCCCTCCCCGCGGCAGCACCGCGCACCCCCGGCATCACCCAGCGCCGGTAACAGCCGCCCCTCTGCCCGCACCGGCGGAGCCCCGCGCCCGCACCCGCTTCATCTGCCCCGGCAGCGGATTTCCCGGGGATTCCCACTGCCCCCGGCACGGCTCTGGCTCCCCCAGAGCCCCCGGGCCATCCCCGCCCGCCGCTCCCCCGGTGCCGAGCTCGGCTTCGCTTTCCCCGCCGCAAGCCGTCGGGTTCCGTCCCGGTGGCTGAGCCGGGAGCTGCTCTCTAGGAACGCGGCCGCGGCCACCGGCCACCCTCGGCCAGACAATGGCCACGGCGGGTGCGGCGGCACAGCCCGGGGGCTCGGGGGGAGGCGGGTCCTGCGAACCCGCAGCGCTTCGTGCACACACGCTGAGGGATGAAGAAGGGGAAGGGGCTGGGAAGGAGGATGGGGAGGACGGGGCAAGGGAGGGCTGGACCTGTGCGCCCCAGGGATGCGGCCCCCGGTTTGTGCCCCGGCAGCCCGGGGTGGCACGGCGGGCACCGCGGGGGCCGCAGAGCCGGCGGGCGGGGCTCATGCCCAGGCCGCCGGAGGAGGAGGAGGTCGGGTGAGGAGGAAGAGCACAGAAGGGCGGCACGGTCCATGCCGCTCCCGGTGCCGCTCGGTGCGGTCAGCCCGGCGTGCCGGCTCCTCCCCGGCCTCGCCCGTTCCGCGGTACGGTTTGTGTGAGCGACGGGAGGGTGCGGCTGCCCCGGGAGACCGCCCGGAGCCCCGGCAAGGGCAGCCAGGACCCCCGCCACCAGCGCCGGGCGGTACCGCACCGATCCCGGTCAGTCACCCGCGGGATGAAGGCTACAGGTATTCTAGAGATGCAGTTGAAAGTTGGTCACGTTTCCAACCCGTTTTTCTTCAGCGTGCTCTTTCCTTTGTTCTGTCCACGTGCCGATCCCGCTAATCCCCCTAACCTCGTTTATGCAGATCGATACCCCAGCCTATGGATCGCTCTGGAGCCGGGTTTACATCCTCCCGAGACACTCTGCAGAACAACCTGCTTCCCTCTGATTGACACGCCAAAGCATCCACACCTTTCTTTTGTTCGCCTTCCGGGAAGAAGGCATCCCAGCTCCAAAAAGGGATGCTGGAAAATACACCCCTAGGCTTATCTCCTCGATAGTCATTTTGAGGAAAATAAATCTGATCACTTGCCCTCCCTGTGAAATCTGTTTTTACCGGTCTAAGCCAGGAGCAATTTAATTATTTGGTTGCCTACACTCCGCAAACAACGTGCAGCCTTAATTCCAAGTGAACAATTTTTTTTGTGGCACGCCACCTGAACAATCAACATCCACGTCTATAATTCCTTGTTTAAAATTAACGGGCAGATTAGGAGCTCCAGCAGACCCCTGGCCGCTCCAGGTGATGGTTGGGAGCAGCGCCAGCCTTTCCCATGGCTGCGGTGGGTGTGCTGCTGGAAACGCTGTCGCGGCAAAACTCGGTTACACCAGACCTGGTGCAAAATACAGGTACTGCCACTGCTCGCTCCTATTATTTCCAAGCGTTCTGCATATCATACAGTGCATATTAGTTATCTACTAGAAGAATTACTGGCATTGCCGTGCAAAAGGGAGCAGCTGATTTTACACACCCTCCATACCTACGTTAAGCTCATTCCTAACAGCTTGAGGCTTCAAAGGAAGCCATTTTAAAATCCAATTCAAGGAAAACAGATTATTAACACTGAAAGAAAGAAGCCCACCCCAGCTGCTTTACCTTAAAATAAATTAATTCACATTTCTGAAGGGGGGGGGGGGGGGGTTCAAGTATATCTTCTATACAGAACTTGTAGAGACCAGAAGAAAAAAAACCAAAACAACGTGAAATGTTTATTGCTGAAATAAACAGCTGCATTACTGAGGGATGAGGGAGGAAAGCCAGCTCGAGCTTTTCCGCAGCCCCCAGACAAGACCCTTTAGAGGTGAACAGCAGCAATTCTAATTGCTTCAGGAGCCTTCGGACAAGGTCCAGCTTAATTCGAAGGTGACCACTTGCCGTGAAGAATTTCCCGAACCTTCAGCGTGGCTTATTGTGGATTACTTTGCAGGGAAAGGAACAGTTCGGCTGCCGCTGCCTCTCTCCCCTCTCTGTATTTGCCTCACATTGGTGTGTCTGTCAGAGCAGCCCCTGCCCCAGCCCCGGGGCTGGCCCTGGCTGGATTCCTCCATCCCCAGTCTCCCGGGTAACCAGGGACCCCCCCCGCCAGGCCCCGGCAGAAACGAGCTGCACAAAAAAGAAAGGAACAAAAAGAGCCTGCAACATTTTCAGTCACCCGGCTCATTTCCCAGGGTGGGAAAGCAGCGTGGCCAGGGGAGAGCAGGAGCAGCGACTTGGTGGGTGAAATGCCGGCTGTCAAGGTGGTTACGCAGCCGTCCTCACTGGACATGAGAGGGGAGGAATAATGTGACCTCAGACAAGAGTTTGGTTAATGAAGCTCAGAGGATCAACCCAGTTTTATCCAATGCATCCTCTCCCCCCTCGCTTTCATGGTTCCCACCCTCCCAGCTACAAGGAGGTGATCACCAGCAGAGTCTACTTCTTAAGCCACTGAAGTGGTCACTGAGGAAAGTCCTGATTCCCTTGCAGGTTGCAAAAGCCAGCTAGCAAAATCCTAAGGGAAGGACTCGGCCATTTTGCTTTATAATAGAAAAAAAATGTGCATTTCTATGATGACCTGCACCACAGTCATTAGGAGGGTTTTCCTAAAAAGAAACTTGCTCTTCCTTTTAGAAAACATGCACTCACTCCATGGCTCAACATCCCATTTCATGGGTCATGTCCTTCTCTGTGACTCCTTTCAGAAAGGTGTGAATGACTTAAAGATCTTGAAGTTATGCCCAAACACCAAAAAGTGGCACTTTGGCTTTCCATATCTCGAGGGGCGGGATGCTGCAGTATAGAAAAAATGAGAAAGAAGTTGGAATTCTCGCAGGTTGAGGTCCCGTGTGACAGACCAGACTAGGCAGTCAAGGACCAGCATCTAGGGTGGCTCATTAGGTCATTTAAGGCAAACCAATATTTTTTTTTCCTCAGCGTGCATCGTAACTCAGAGGAAGGCCAGGGAGGAGATGGCTGGGAAGACCCCGGCTACATTTGGGAGGAATTCAGGGTGGTGCCCATGGAGAGGGAATATTTTGTACCTGTGCAAATTAATTCTTTGTTGCAGATCTCTGTTGTCTGTGTGTCATTTGCACACAAGTTGCCCACAGGCTTTGCTAGACCCACCTGTACCAGATGGTGGAAAAGGACCAGAAGCAGGACAAGGCTGGTAGCAGCCATGACTGTGACCCTTGGCAGTCTTGTCCCCAACAAAAGCCTGACTGTGACACCTGACCCCACAGCATCAGCTCAGGATCTCTAAAACAAAGCTAAGGGACGGGCAAGCCAGCAGCACAGCACCATGCCAGATGAGAAAAGCTACAAATGCAGGCAGAAGTAGTGAGGTGGGGTCAGTCTCTTATCCCAAGGAAGAAGTGACAGGACAAGAGGAAACGCTTCAAGTTGTGCCAGGGGAGGTTTAGGCTGGACATGAGGAACAATTTCTTCTTGGCAAGGGCTGTGAAGGGCTGTGCCAGGCTGGGCAGGGCAGTGGTGGAGTCCCCATCCCTGGAGGGGTTTCCAAGC
>JAVSBS010020998.1:1389-14089 GCA_033124195.1 Coracias cyanogaster
TCAGGGAAGGCCCCATGCCCATGACGACACGGGCTGCGCCGCGCAGGGCACGGCCTGGAAGGCCCCTCCGGCCAGGCCCTGGGGCTGTCTAGCGCAGCGCCTGACGGACAGCCCGCCCCCCCGCCGTTCCCCTCGCAGAGCCCGGCGGGGCTGTCCAGCGCAGTGCCTGCAGGCACGGCCGCAGCGGGACCGGCTCTGTCCTTGCTCCCCGGGCCGGAGCGCCCCGAGGGCCGTTGCCTGCGGCCACCCCGGGACAGCAGGGTGGCGGAGGAAGCCTGGTGCAAGAGCCAGGTTTCTTGAGAAAAAGGCCCAGAAAGGAGAAGCGGGAGGTGCTGGGGAGTCTGGCCCAGCCTCGGGGCGCTGCGGAACCTCAGCACAGCCGGGACAGCGCTGCCCTTTGCCCGGCCTCGCAGCTCGGCCAGACCGCCGGGACCCTCCAGCAGGCCGCGGCTGCCACAGCCCTGCCCAGGAGCCAGCACCGGGGCCGCCTGACCCCACCCCAGCACGGGCAGCGGCCTCCCGGCAGTGGGCCTCACCCAGAGGGGTGGAGGCCACACAGCCCGTGGCGATAGGTCCCACACTTGGAACACTCCTAGGCTGCTTCTACAGAGAAGGACAGTTCCACAGCTGGGAACAGGGGTTGTTTATTTATAACATGGGGATGCCACCTCCTCGGCATGACAGAGATGACATAGTTGGCGCTTCCATCAGGCTCTCCGGGAAAAGCTGCTCATTCTTTATGAAACTTCAGTCCTGAGAAGAGAGGGATGGATGGGATGGAGATCAGAGAGTGCCACAGAAACAGAGCAGCAGTCCAGGGTGTCACTTCTGAGTGGGGGAAGTATCCCAAACCCTCCTTCATGCAATGAGCAGTGGGCAGGTACCCATCCCTCCCCACTCTGTTCAAGACCCAAAGGGGAAGCCTCAAAGAGCAGCTCCGCCTGGGGAAGAACCCAGCAGGGAAGCAGGGGGCTGACGGGAGAAGAAGGGGACATCAGCAGAGTCCAGCAGAGCTGGCTTCTCCCATCCAGCGATGGGGGAAAGAGAGAGGCAACCCCACCTACTCAAGGATGTTACCAATGAGCCTGAGACAAGCTGTGAGGATCCACATCTGGCTTCTGGGATCACTCCTCTAGGTACCCATGGCCTCTGCTCCCAGCCAGCTGCTTCCAAGCCCCTTCCAGCCCCATTCTCCCAACACCTCACCAGCTGGGCCCTGACTTGCAGCAGCTTCAGCCTGGCCTGGCAATGCTTATCCCCCCCCAAGCCTGCTGCAGTCCCTCTTCTCCCCTTCTCCAGCTCAACCCCATTGCTGGCCTGGGGCCCTTCTCCCCAGGGGACACTTAGCAGGGGACACAAGCATGCTGGGCTCTTCCTTCTCTGGGGACACGCTCAAGGAGAAGACCAGGAGACCTCTGGGAGACAGCGTGTGTCCTGCCAAAAAGGCAGGGGGAGGAGGCCCAGCAACAGGAGAAATGGAGCCTGGCAAGACCAGGGAAGAGCTTTCCTCTTTGTCAGAGGCTCAGATTCCCCTTCAGTTGTCTAGAAACAAATCTCAGAACATCGTCACCACCAGACTGGGGAAAACCAGCTGAAGACAGAGTCCTTCCGCAACCAGAGGCTCTGTTGTCCAGTTCATAGGATATAGATACAGATATATATGCACTATGTAAACACTGCTCAGGCAATGCAGGGTTGTAAATGTGCAGGATTTACAAATCCATCCAGAGTACACACGCTTTGGCCTCATCAATACCACTGGTGTCATTTCAGAGCTCTTCAAACACTCTTCCTCCATGAACATGGGCTCCCAGAGACACAGAGCTGGGCACATCCCTCCTCCTGCTGCCACGGGAGCACAGGCAGAGCTGGATGACAGCAAGTCGGCAGAGGAGGGCTTGAAATCACCGCCCCAGCCCCGCAGCTCTCGGGCGCCTGGGACCAGCAGACCTACCTGAGCAAGCCAGGCAGGGATTCACACATGGCAATGGGAACCAACCCCTCCCAGAAGAATGAGGGCCTGGGTCTTCTGGGCAGAGAGAGGAGTTCTGATCCACTCCAGCGCCTGGGGTGGAGGCTCAGACAGGCTTGACCATACCCACACCTCTACACCTCTACCCCAGCCCCCCACAATGGTGGGACTCTGCAGAGGAAGCCTGTGGACAAAGCATGGCTCCTCCTGCAGCTCCAGCACCTAGAGAGGAGCCTGAGCTCCCTCATTAGGCCACTTTCAGTGGCCTCTCAACTGGTGCACAGCCTCAGCCCAGGGCAGGACGGGGTCCTGGAGCAGCAGCACTCATGGCACGAGTGTGGGGGCAGCAGGAGGCAAGGGGAGAGAGAAGGAACAGCACAAACTTATGCGCACCCCCTGCCCAGGGAGAGCAAGTCCCTTGAAACCCTCGGAAACCCCAGAGGCAGCCCTGCGGAGCTCAGCACCCTGGCACCACATCCCCCACTGGCACAGCACGCGCACAGGGGGTTCCTGCAGCAGCTCGGCAGCCGCTCTAGCACCTGCCAGGCCAAGCCTGGGCATCTTCACGTGCCCAAGGGCCGTGCTGCAGCTCCCGCCTGTGGGGCTGGGGTTTTTTTTGCAGGGCAGGGGCACCCTCTCTGAATACTGCTGCCCAAATTGCACCACCACACGGAACGCACCCAGGACGTTGGTGTCTCTGCAGGGATCCCCCTTTGTGGCCTCGGACACGGGAGCTGAGGCTTCTTTCATGGTGCTGAGCCAGGGGAGCGGCTGCCTGTGTGGGCAGACACAAGTGATGCTCAGCAGCAGCGCAGCTCAGGGACAGGCACACAGACCACATCCTGCTCAGCATCTCTTAAATGTAAAAGCCTGTCTGTCCCACTGTGATCCAACACAGAGCCCCAGGACCCTTCCAAGCTGCCTCCCCTCCCAGTTACAGAGCTCCCAGAGCAAAGCCATCACTGCTGCCTGCGAGCTCTCCCCAGCCCCACCCGCCAAGCTGCTTTCTGCAGGAAGTCTCTACCTGTGGAGGAGGACTGAAGCGCAAAGGAGCCCTCACCTGGAGCCACTGGTGCTCACTGCCTCCTCCTGCAGGGCAGCTGCCTGCTGTGGGGCTGCTGCGGCGGCGGCTGGCTGGCTGCAAGCAAAAAGCATCCCATGGGGGAGAGCCCAGAAGGCAACAAAACACAAGATCCTCTCCCCCAGCACGGGTTCCTGCCAGCTGGAAGCCTCTTTGTGTGCAATTCACTTCTGAGTCCCATTGCAACAGCACAAGTCTGAACCTTCGTCCCTGCAAACTCAGCTGGAGGAGGTGCTTTGCCTGGAACTAGGAGGAAGGAAGGGGAACGAAGGCAGGAATGAGGAGCACAGGATCAGCAGTCCCTGTGCTGATCCAGGACAGCTCCACGGGACCTGGGGCAGTGTGTGGAACCTCGGCCATCATTGGAAGCAGACCCCAGAGGTGTGATGGGATTGAGGGCTGGATCAGTAGGAGAAAGCCCCACGTTATTATCCCAATCCAAGACAAGATAGTGCTTCAAATTCATTTCTTAGATCTGAGCCAAGGGTTTCTGAGAGGTCCTGCTGGGGCAGCTGCCCATGGAGCAGATGAGAGCACTGCAGCCATCAACTGTGCTGTTACCTGGCAGGGGAGAGGAGATCCAGGCCTTTGCCTGGGGCCTCCGAGGGCTTGGCACTTCTCTCCTGGGCCTTCGCCTGTGCTCGGGCTGTCTTGCGAGCCAAGGCAGTGGTGAGCCAGTCCTCCTCCTCCTCCTCCAGTGGCTCGCATTTAGCCACTGCCTCCTCTGCAGCCCGGACCTGGCTGGCAGAGCCGGGCTGCCTGGCCGTGGCAGGGCTGGGCTGGCTCACGGCAGGACTGGCCTCCCCTGGAGACAGAGGCTCTGAATCCACCAAATCATCTTTCAAACCCAGACAGTCACTTCCAGCCTCGCTTCTCTGCACAGGCCTCTGGATGGCTGCAGGAGGAGGTTTGCAGCGAGGCTCCAGGTTCGGTTTGACGCTGCTGTTCTCAGCTGGAAAACTGCTGCAAGGAGAAGCAGTCACATACCTGCCTGTGGAGGGACCCCGGGGACCCTGCCCACGAGGGGACCCTGCCTGCTCCACTGCAGGGGCAGCGAGGCTGGCGGCTGGAGCTCCAGACACACTCTGAGCACAAACCTCACAGACTGCCTCTTCCACAGCTGGCCCTTGGGCGTGGAGGCCACCGTGGGCTGGTAAGCTCCAAAGACAAAATCTTCCTTGGCGCCATCCTCTTCTTTCTCTGTTCAGACAAGCAGCTCTGAGTCACCACCCAGAGCAGCAGACATCTGCAAAGACAGCAGCCCTCCTCCTCCCCTTTCCTGCAATTCCCACTGGGAATGCTGCCTCTGGGAAAACACAGCTAGAAATGTTTTCCCTGGCTGCCTCGGGGGCAGAGCACAACACTTTTGTGTTAGCCACCTTCTCCCTGGTGCTGACCAAGAGACCCTTGGCAACCTGCTCACCACTACAGAAAGGGAATTTCCCCTGCAAGGCCATCAGAAATCACTCTCACTCACCCAAGCCAATGCTGTCCCTTCTGCAGACCTTCCCAGTATCCCTGCCTGTGCTCACCTGGCTGCTTTGGGGACTTCTTATCCAGTTTGAACTCCCTGCGCTCTCCCATGCTCGGCTGTTCCAGGACTTTGGCCACAGAGCCTTGTCCCAGCAACTCATCTGGCTTGGAGCAGGCTGGCCAGAGCTCCTCTCTGTTGGGGACACAGTGGCAGATGGGTTTCTCTGAGAGGCAGGGCTGTTCCTCATCACACAGCCTTGCCAGGGTGCTCTGGCTTTTCTCCGCTCAACAAGGCTGCTCTTGCCCCTTTCTGACACCCACAGACAGAAGCTCCAGCAGCCCCCACCCACCATGGTGCCATCATCTCAATGCACAAGCCACCCTCTGCTTTACTCCCACTGCTTCTTCATTGCCCTTACTCTTCTGCCTTCTTCCCGTGCTTCTCATTGTCTTTGGGGCCACTGCCAAATTCCAGCACATCTAAAATGTCATCATCTTGAAAGGTGAGCTTGACCCTCCTCTGGACTGGGGTCACAGTGTGCAGGGGCACCTGGGGCACAGCTGGCTCTGTGGGTGGGATCACACAGAGTCAGAGGCTTGATCAGGGCTTTGGGGTATTTTTTTATTAACAAGAGATCAAAGCGGCCCCACCTGCTCTTCTCTCTTGGGACCATTTACAAAGTCATTGTTCAAGAACCCTTCTCAGTGACCACATCTCACAGCAAGTGACAAAGTGGTAACACGCTACTGCCTGCTCTGTGGCCTTGCACCCACTGGTGGGATGCTGCCGGCTGTCACTAGCACAGGAGTTTCCAGGTCTGGCTGACACCAGGAGCTTTTTGTAGTTTGGCAAGTTTCCAAACAGAATTCCTGCCCCTCTTTGCCCAAAGTTCCTGCTCCACCAAGGCACCTTAGTCCTCACCCCAACCCACCAGCTGTTACTTGTGTCCAGAGTAGATTTATCGGGGTGAAAGGCAATTTTAGGGCACTATCAGACCCATTAGCATCCCTGCACCAGGAACAAGTGGGATAAGTGTCTAAATACAGCCACAGCACAGCCTGATCCCACCTAGAGATCACAGAATCACAGAATCAGAATCACAGAATCATGGTTGGAAAGGACCTCCAGGGTCATCAAGTTCAACCTCTGTCCCAGCATCTCTCTAACCACTACACCATATCCTCAAGCGCCGCATCTATTCATGTGTATGTATGAACCATAGAAA
This sequence comes from Coracias cyanogaster, assembly GCA_033124195.1. NCBI lineage: Eukaryota > Metazoa > Chordata > Aves > Coraciiformes > Coraciidae > Coracias > Coracias cyanogaster. The sequence continues at coordinate 7,142 of JAVSBS010020998.1, forward strand.
TCTCAGGGTTCTGTTTTCAGAAGGGACCTGAACCTCCCCTCTGGCTGTGTGCTGCGCCATATCCAGTATCTAATACCCTTTCTTCAGGATGGTATCTATTCTAAATTCAAAGACATTAATTTCAGGAGTTTGCGTGGACTCTGGATTACTGTATCAGCCACTCACAGATGGAGCTCAGGCGCCAAATGTAATTATAAGCCCTAGCAAAAAATAGATATCAGAGTCCAAAATATGCTATGATTTGACACAATTTGCATAAACCAGGATCTCAAACCTGTCATTAAGGACAGGAATTGGGGGCACTGAAAAGTTGCCAAGGAACAACCTGCTTGTAATGTATCTAGACTGACTACATAATTATTACACCTTAAGGTGAATCTCCTGCATCAAATATGTGCTGGCAGTATTTTAATCTCCTAATCTTTCACCTTGCACAGCATCTTTTAAAAAATCATTTGTGGCATTTGATTTCAGAGCATATATCCCAGGGCATTCCAGCTGATGATGTATGGCTGAGGGAGCCAACAGTCCACGTGCAGAATTTTATACTGAATTTAAACCCCATCAACAAAAAAAAGCATAGAAAGCAATTCTAAGAATTGAGATTAGTTTATGTATTTTTTTCAGAAGTGACTAAAAAGCATCTGTCTTTTTTTCTTGTATCTATGGTCTGTTTATATCCATACTCTGTTCAACTGTGGCAGAAAAATTCCTTTCTTAAACTCCTGTTCTGTTGTTGCCATGTTGTGCTGTGAGTAGTGGATTGTTGGCCAAACAAAAATGGGAAATCATTAGAGGCACAGAAATGATATATCGTGGTAACGTAAGGAACACGAGTTGGTTTATGAGGCACAAGTGGATGGGCTTACCCACTCCTTCAGCAAAGCACTGACCATCAGTTTACCTCCAAGTGGCTTTCACTGGAAAAACAGACAAAGCTGAGGAATTCATAGGCTAAAATCCTTCTCCTACATTCTCACACTGCAATGGTTATGCCTGCAACTTTTGCCTGTCAAAAACACACAGGACTGTTTTCAGCCAGTACTGATTAAACAGTTACCGGTTAAGAACTCTGAAATGTAATGTAAGAGATAGGTAGGAAGAGATGAAATCATGCACCATGCACATAGTCTCCCAGCAACACCTGGGATTTACTTCCAGATCTTTTGACCTTACAGAAAAGGCAAGACAAAACCTACATGATGAAATTCCCATGCAAAAAGCTTGCCTTGATTCATCTATGCCTATACTAGGAAGATATTTCCTGTCTCTAGAACTTTACAGATCTATTTTCTTTTCACTGTATTAGCCAGGTTTTTTTCAACATTATAAAAACCATCACCTCAGAACAGATCTGAAGCTCAGAAGGATCCACAGCTCCCATTGTTGCATTTAAGCATCCTTGTAATTTCAGCCATATAATTCAATGCCATGCATTTAAAAAAATCCACATTCTGTTTCTCAAGGAAGACTCTTACAGTTGTTTTGTCCTCAAAACCATTAAGGAAACAACCTTACATACTAACACAGGCAGAAGTACCAGCAGAGGTTGAGTCCAGTCTCTGTGGAGACTTCCTGTACCAGGAATGTCAATGACAGTTATTTGATTATTCTGTAATATTGTCAAACGTAGTTGACAGATTATCCACCCACATGCCTCTTTCAGTAGGAGCTACAATACTGTTCTACAAGAAAGTAAAAAGACCCAAACGAAATGTTACTAAATTTAGACAGTCAGAAACAAAACCTACTTAATCTTCACATTTTAAACCAAATAAGCATCCATCTGAAATCGGTGGAGGTTTTGCCAGTATTTTCCACAGCAGTAAGTGATGCTTCTGTGCCTACTATATATATGCAAGAATATTTATCATGAACATGTATTGATGAGCATCCTTGGTGTAACAAGGATGTTGTAACAAAGATTAAAACCTTGCCTGAAAAAGACAGTGACAATTTGGTCATCTGTCCCTAAAGCTTTTTCGAGCACATCAGTCAAGCTCAAGGCTGTCTGCCTATGCTAGCACTCCTGAAACATTTTCAAGAGAAATATTTAATGCTTTAAATACACATGGAAGTGTTCAGATTTCAAGTTACTCTGGATCTATAGATGCTAGAAATTGGGATGAAAAAGCCAAAGATGTGAACCTGAATGATGGTGGCTTGCTTGTACTACAGCGGGAATAAACTACACATTCAGCCCAAGGCCACTTTTTAAGAAAACAAAAACCCCATTCATCCTTCCTGTGTGCTCCCCCAGTCTGCTCTTCCCAAGTTCACAGAAAGCCCCCGGCCACCAAATAAGCAAGTTACTGCAATCTTCCTCCATCCTACATAACATTCTGTGAGCACAGCCACTAAATACAAAGCTTCTCTGAGTGCAGGTCTGTGCAACCTTACCTGCCTCAGCTCCAATTATAAAGAGATTTGGGCAATAAGCCTGTATTTCAATCAGTTGTCTTTGACTCAAAAAGGGCATCACTCCCCATACAGCAATTCAGGTAAGTTACTTTGGGTTACTAATGCCAGTATTAACGCAGCCTTCTCACTGCCTCAGCATGGTATTTGAATGATGCTACTTAAATTGGACATTTTTCTCCTCAGTTTGTTAGAGATGCAGAGTACAGAGGATGTTACTACGACCTTGGTTATTGAGCTAGTTGTGTAAAGAAACCATGTGGATCTTGAAAGTCGCACAAAGATCAGCACTTAAGTCAGTCTGAGTATGAAAATTTTTGGACTTTCTCCAGCATCTTGATTTCTTGAATATTCAGGCCAATAGCCTATAGCAACACAAACTTCTATATGCCAGGTTAATTCCCACATATCTCCTTCACTCAGTGCAAGGGACCAAAACAATCATCTGTTACAGAGTTTTCAAACAATAAGCTTTAATTGCCTTATTAGAAAAATAAGCACTGAAATATATATAAATGTGATTACATTAAAGTAATTCTGTAGTCTAACATACTAGAAACCAAAGCCCAGTCATATTTTTAATGATACAGAGTAGCAAGATTTGGGTTTTAGAAATTTTCCATAGAGAATACCGGAGTATGCAGTATCTTTTAGGAAACCACAGTAAAGACAAATCTCCACATTGCAATAAAAACTAAGTAGATCAATTTATTCTGTATACTATACAATGTGTAAGTTTGTAAAGAACAATTGACATTTTTATCACCTTAACATCTTGACTGGGTTTAAGTATGTCCAACAAAATGTACTCCTGTGGCCTTTACACAAACACTGTCCTACTACATCAAGAACAATGAGAGGGAACCCTTTGGTGCTACAGATTTGGGGACTGTGAAGTTGTAACTAATCCACTTAACTAACTAAAATAAAATGTTGGTGCTATATGCTACTATAAGCCTATGTGAGTACTACTCTAATAACTAAACACTGTCTATCTTTAAAGGTAAGATATGAAAGGGACTGCCAGTCTACAGTGTGGACAGGTTTTCTTTGAAAAAGGCAATTATCAAATGGTAAAACTCATATCATACATTATGTACATAAGTTTGGATAGCTGAGTTATCTTGCTGGAGTAAGCTGAAAGTGAGCATCGATTTGCAGTCATGTTTGATTTACTGTTAAGTGATTATTGGACTTAAGTTTTATACAGTATATAGATTCAGAAAAGCTGTGCCTGCTGCTGAGGTCTGTCAGATGTGAAGGCTCATAACCAGTCATTGACCTAGTTAGTATTACAGTACTTCAAATATACACATGGATTACATATTCATAGCTGAATTTGTAGTAACCTTAAGAACTGCAAGTCACCGAGTGAACGTCGGAAGAGCATGTGTTGTCCATCCAGCAGGACAAGCTGAGTTGTAGCTAACTGAGTGGAATGTTTAAATTTAAATGGCTATTTTTTAAAACCTTCCCAAACATGAAGAAAGCTCACCTTATGTGAGCTAAAGAATAACGGCACCAGATGATACACAGCAAATCACCATAAATTGTTCAAAATTTGTTTCAGGCCCAGTCCTATCTTTAAGTTTCGATTTCATTTATGCATATAAAAATAAAGAGGGATTTTCACATTAGGACAAACATCTATAAAAAGCAGTTTGCTTTAATATATCCAGTTTCCTTGCCATTCTCCCAGCCTAATGTCTTTCTTGAAGTCAAGTAGGTTCACTTCTTCAATGTGTTCTGCAAAAATCACAAATTCTTTCCAACACCAGTGGAGGGGAAGGAATAAGGACAGGCTTGACAGAGCCCATTTAGTTGCTAAAAAAGGGCTAATACAGACTTGGAAAGAATCAGGTTAGCAATTCCAAAATTCTCTGGAATTACTTCTCTGAACCAAAGACATTATATAGATGCCAATATACTTTGCTTATGTTCTGATCAGAACAGGACCAAATTCGGATTATTCATTTTCTCTTGACCATATTCTTACATTTGCCTTTAGAAGAGAGCATTGCAGAAAACATGGGCCAGCACTCTTTTTGACTAGCAGTCCTTTACCCTGCAAGACCTTTCTGCGTATGTCAACACAAAGCACATCCTTCTAAAAACATGCATCTTTAAGAGTGTTTTCTCTTGTAACAGCCACATTAGTTCTTTGTTTTAACAGGCTGTTTCAGAATTGCTTCTTTAAAGAAAAGGGTATTCAGTAAACTGATCTTTATAAAAATTTTCTTATACTCCTAAAGAACCAATATGAAAATGAACTGCATTATGGACCATACCGCACTTTTAATATTCTGACTTCGTTGAACAAACATGCTTTTAAATGCATCATGTTACCTGTCTAATAACTACATATTTTGGCAGTCTAGTACTTACAACCTGCATCATAAAGATGAACTGAAGTTCATTCCTATTTTCTCACATGAAAAGTTACCTGTTTCTCAATAGGGTCATTATATAAATACCACTTCCAGTTCTTTGTTTTTCTAGAGCCAATGAGGGGCTGCTGTACAACAAAGAGAAAAGGAGATAGTTTATGTCCACTTCAGGAGTCCAAGAAAAATTAAAAAAAAAAATTATACCCTTCTGCTTCTAGAAGTCTAAAAAAGCCCAAAGACAGTTGCATATCAAACATCAGCAAGCCTAGATTTGGTGTCTGCCACACAGGAAACTCTCTAGAACACCACATTTAGCCATCTTCCATCTCATCAGACAGAGTGTTTCAGCTTTGAAAGCTTAAGGAGCTGCTGAACAGAAAGGGCACTCACCTCCAAATATAGGTACAAATTCCAGATTTAGATTTGAATGTGGGACACTGTTGCGAAACAAAATATACAACCGCAAAAGCATAAGGCTGAGTCAAGTGTAAATGTAAATGTTTCACAAATTTCAGGTATACAACTTCTACTTTCAGTAGCAAGATTCTAGGGCTCTTAGTTTCAGGACAAGTCTTTGAAAGATACAGAATCACTTGTGCTTTGATTGGCACATTATCTGCTTTTTAAAATGTAAAACTAATAGACGTTTGCAAAAGGTTGTGCAAAACTATTGTATTTACAAAAATGGCACAAGAGTGAATTCAACAGTCTATGCACATGCACACTTCATTCACATCTTCAACAAAAGTGTGTCCTAAGCTATGGAACTGAAAAGAATACCAGCTTCAACAGGCAGTTGTCAATAAGCACTAAATTCACAAGAGTTACACCAGAATGGGCAAATATTGCCCAAGTAAAAACTCTATTGTTAAAGCTGAAACAGGTTTAAGGCCGTTCAAGTTCAAAAGCAGAAACAAAATTCAATCAGAGCCCTGTCTTGGTTTTTTACATGCTTTACCATCTAGCAACTTGTGGTCTAAACCTCTGTTTTAGACAACAAACCCAAACACAGAAGAAAAACCCAACACAACTGGAGGTTATATTAAATACAAATATGCTGTAATTAAGATGAAATAACAAAAGCAGAAACATTGGAAGTTGTAGAACTTGTGATGTCACTTGCTGGAACCAGTCCTACACTAGGAAATGGGCAATATGTACATTTTCAAGTAGATTACATTGCTCTAACCAAACTTGTCCTTTTTAATCAGTGCATTGTTCTCAACTAGTCCAAATACTACACGTTTTACTCTTAACAGTACTCCCTTACAATAGCAGCACATGCTATCGCTACCTGCAAAGCTGTCAGTCTCATGACTTAGTGTAAGAAAGAAAAAAGGGGATGTGAGGGTGAGAAATAACTATTAAGGAGAAATAACAGGAATGAGAATTATCATGCAGTTCAGCTGTTCTCGTCAGCCAGCCAGCTTGCTAGCAACAAGAGATGGTTTCCGCTGTGGAAGATCCTGTGGAGTAGGAATATGGTCACCAGTGACTTCTGTCTTGTCGGGAGCTGCAGTAGGCAGTTGCTTATTCTTCATCTTTGCTTTAGCCATGTTGTAATCACCAGAATCAAAGTATTTTTGCTGGAAGACAAAACACACATATTTAAAAGCCTGAAATCTTGTCAGACGCATACACTGAGTTACATAGTTAAGTAGATTCTTTAAGTTTCAAAAACAATTCTAAAAATCTTTCTGATCAGGCAAGATAGCTCTATGTAGATTCAGGAAAAAGAAAAATCTTATGAAGACTAGTAAGTACACATAGCTAAACTCTTAACAAGCAAGTATACAGTTAAGGTTCTGCATAAACCATTAAAGTCACTCCATATGTGAACATTATTTTTTACCCTGGTTTTCCTAAGAGCTCTGGGCTCCCTCAAGTAAAACCTTGGGGTTTGTGAATTTTGTTGCAGTGAACAAGTTCTGCTACACAGAATAACCAAACTATGCATGAACTAAAGTCGGAGAACACAGCCTGCTCTATCATACCAGGAGATCAAAGCACCATGAAACTGCATGCCAACAAGAAAACCTCTTACCTGCATACATTAAAACAGTGAAACTATAATCCCTTAAGTTCCCAAACCAATTATCTAGTGAAGCCAAATCTATAATGCAGTCCTCCTGAAAAGCACTGT
>JAVSBS010020998.1:14189-29391 GCA_033124195.1 Coracias cyanogaster
CCTCCTGAAAAGCACTGTGTGAAGGAAATTCTTATCCCGCACTCCAAGGTTATTCGGAATACAAAAGTGAATTAAGTTTGAATTTCTAAAACAGTGTTCCTTAATATTTCAGCACATTTTTATTAGCATTACCTTTAATAGTCCTTTTTGTTGTCAGATTTCTCAAAATATTCATTTATCTATGGATGTTAAAGCCAAATGACTGTTATAATTTATGTGCATCATGGTAAGATGAGGCATGGAATGTTATCCAAGGTCTGCATCAAGTCTTCAAACTGCTCATTGACACATTTTGCAAGAAAAGCTGTATTTGATTTACATCTTACTATGCAGTCTACTGTTCAGGTACCTGTAACCGATGATTTTGAACAGGTTCTCATAGAAGGCAAAAAAAATGAGGTTCAGTAAAAAGATTTACACTAGCAACTACTGCTTACAATCACAATCATCACCGAGGAAACAATCCCTCGTTAGCTTTATATAGTCTCATTCCTCAGTCAGCTGAGCAACAGCCATCACTACCTGCTATGCTTAGGTGCTTCCAGGCAGCATATTACTACCATACTCTTCATTTTGCATTAACACTACCAGCTACAAAATGTTCAGTAGCAGTTGTTAGAGAGAAGTAATCTGAACACTCGACTTAAGAGGCTTTTACCTAAGGGGGGGAAGGTCATTTATGCAAGGCCTCCTGAAGAAGACTTTAAATGTTTCCCGCCAGAGCTTTAAAGTTGCCAAATCTGTTCTTTCCATGCAGGCAGTAGTACATCTGAATCACACATCAACCTTCCCAATTCAATCCTTTTGATGCTGTAATCCTTATTTAGATCACAGTGTTCTAGCACTGCACCTGCCGACTAGACCTCAAGTTAGAACATAATCTTGATTTGGAAAAAGGGTTTCATATTTCGCTCTTCAAGACTGAAACAACCAAAAGAAACTTTTGAACACCATCTAGGTAATAATAAAATTGTTCAGTATTACAATGTGTTACCGCTGTTAACAGGTACCTATTTCTGTCCATTTAAGAGCTCCAAATAGAATCTCTCTACAGGACTGTGGTGTAGCATGGTTCTCATCTACTCTTATTCTGGAGAAAGTGTGCTAATAATGACGTGTGCACCCCATGTAGAACAGTTCTGGAGAGCGTGTATCAATTGGCAGAGCATGTCTAAGTTGCCAAATCTAAGAAAATCTGGGCTACAGTTGACTACATATATTTAGAAGAATAGCTAAGAAAACGTACCATCTTTCATGCATTAGAATATCATTCCATTTCTTCCTTTAACTCATTCCTGGATTTTCCTCTGATTTAGTCTAGCTTCTCACAGGCGGCCTGTATCTGATCGTCCCTTTCAAACTGACTAGGTCTGTCCAGGTGTCTTCATGTCACAAACATTATCTGAAAGCATACTATCCTCACTATTTTAAACTTCAGCAATCCAGGCAGCCCGAGGTGCATTAGGCATCTATATCAAGTAAAGATGCTTCTTCATTTAAGACACTGAGCACACTAAACAAAAATAATAAAAAAATAATGCAAGAAAGTTATTACCACCATGGCAGGAGTGGAAAACTGAATAAGGCAGATTATGAACTGGAATCCACAACTTTATGCCATCTTTCAAAGTAGCAATTAAGATGTCCACTGGTCTACCTATGGTCAAGTTTGAAAATATAGGCCGCAACAACTTTTGCATTGAATAGTGCTATAATCAAGATGAAGATATTGTACAGATTGTTAGTAGTGAATTTTCCTCACATTTGCACTGAGTGCAAGCAGTCAAAATTCCTTTGTGGCAACCAATCCTTCAGGAATGGATGTTGGTCTGTTCCCCTGAATTATCATCACAATACACACCTACCTTCTCCCTTCTGTGCCTATACATACACTGAATCTACTGAAATCTCATTTAGGTTGCCCTTGAGTGCATGCATAACAGCATAACTCACAAGAGAAGTCACCTGATCTACCACCTGTCCATTCCCAGCAGCCATTATCTACACTGCACATGCTCCAACTTACAAGAGAAAGCTTATCCAAAAAACCTGGCAACAGTAACAATTCCCAGGAGATGTTACCAGATAGCACAAAATTAGATCAGCACTGAACTCTCAACAGCTGTTTTGTGGTGGATTTATACTTGGAATCATTGCATGCACTCAAAGGGCATAAGCAATAGTAAAAAAACCCAACAGTGTGACAGCGATGAAAGTACCATCAGAAGTAGTGATATACTAGGATTATTCCAAGAACAGAACTCCAGCATGCCTGAAAGACATTACATAATCACTTTATGAATAATTAAACTTTAAAAAACCCCCACTCGAGTAACTGTGGAACAATATACTAACGCACACTTAATTCTTCTATCATTTTTTGGTTAGAGTGTATGTTCAGAATTGCATCACCATTCTGAAGCCACTGATGTCAGAGCCTGGTGTAACACAGCAGACACTAAGCTTCATGTGCTAAACATGGATAATAAAGAGTGGACATACATTTTGAGGACATAAGAACAAGCGAGATTAGCACAAAACAGGGATGAGGTTCTGACCTTTCATGTTCACTATAATGTTTTTTAAGAAGTCTAACCCCCAGCACTGATCCAGCTTCTATGTTCAATTTCTTCTAAAAAGTGCTGCTGGGCCACTGATGCTGTGAACAGCTATCCTGTCAGTGTGGCATTTCTTTCATGGAAATAAATTTATCCTCTCTGTGCTTCCACAGACAAAGTTTAAATTTCTTAGCACTCTTTTACTCCCACAAAGGCCTGTGGAGTGGAAAACCCCCACAGGTTCAGGCTTTTTTTTTTTCTTTTGTCCACACCCTGTGGACAATAAAGAACTCACTCCTTTTTGAAGCCTCTTCCTCAAGAAGTCTGACCCTCCTGGCTTCTGGCCCAGATGAGGATATCTTGCTTTCAATTTTGCTTCTTCAACTTTCTCTGGGCTGATCACCTTGTCCTCCATTTCCTGAAAGACAATTAGTGGTAGTGTAAATGAAACAGACAATTATGGACAATTTATGCAGACTACCTTTGCAGGTAATTCACCAACATGCCGATTGCTGCTACCAAGTGAACATCTCAAATATTTGAACAAATATTTTAATATATTCTCTCTCTAATGCCGACAGCAACCATAGGAGTTCAGCCTCCCATCTTCTATATCTTTCTTGGAGACATTTTTTGAGTCTTATCAACACATTTCTCTTTCACGTAAAAGTAGCCTATACTAAAATTAGATTACATCATTTTGGAAAAAAAAAAAAAAACAAACCACAAAACCAAAACTGGCCAAGAGCCGCAGGACTTTTTTTTCAAAAGCCCCTGTTTTATCATGAAGCTGCACAGAAGGACTAGCACTTGCACTGCCACAATCTCGTTTGTATGACTGCTCTAATGTGTTGATATTCACTAGGAAGCACTGTTAAAGTAGCTCAGTCTCAAAAACATGCCTGCTATCATATTAACAGCAGCAACACTGCACTTCTCTATACATGTCTCTGGTTATCCTAAATTACAATGAGGATTAAGGCAGGTGGATACCACATTTGTTTAAAATAAAATCCATATTTTATTACTATACTCTAAAATACGGATGCTCAAAGTAGCAGAAGACATTCATTTGGCAAAACCTAGAATTTGTACATCCAGCCTTTCAACACTGACCTCTACCTTACACTCATCTGTTCTAGTCCATGTAGCAATTTAATGTATGAAGTACAATTTCTTCTATTTGATCATTTCTAAATTATCTTCCATTTAAAATTCTTGGTCTTGCTACTTTCCAGTATTTGGCCAAAGCTTTTTTTTTTTTTTTTTTTTGCATGCAAACTGCTGCTACTTCAGGGAAAATATATACTGGTTTGCACTGACTGATGCAGTTATTGAATTGTTATTACCATCTGAAGTCACAGAAAGACTTTTAGGCAGGAAAGAATTGCCACGGATATCAGGAGGGTCTTACACTGACCTGTGACTAAGGTTTCATACCCACTTAAAGCTGCTTAGGCAGCCCCTTCACACTCTTTTCCATCTGCAGCATCAGTCAGCATGACTGTGTGTACTCCACACGAACGGGTCACAGAAATGAATTCATCAGAAAAATGACCTTCCCCCTGCCCTGCTCCTTCGTGGGCTGTGTGTCATTTGGGTCAGTTTCCACAGTGTGAATCCCCAAGCAGCTGCACAAACAGGTATGTTAGCACAGCAGCAGGGAGGTCAGAGGAACACAAGCAGCTGGGAGCTACTTAAGCCAGAACTGCCGAAGAAGGAGGCCACCAAACTGGCCGACTCCAGTGCTTTCCTACATCTCTTATAAGAGCCTGAAGTTCTATAATATTCAGCATCTCTCTGGCAAAAAAAACCTCAGAAGCAAAGGTAATAACAACAGATTTAGAATGTAACACTGTCTAGCTGCTCCACTAGGCCAAGCCATATCAAAGACAGCTTTGCACAGTTCAGTGGGAACCTGAACTGATAATTCTATCAACGAAAGACGGAAATTCTCAAAATTCTCAAGACAGGAACTAAGGCTTTTTAGTAGATGAAAATACAGTTAGGCAATACAATGCAAAATACAAATAAAGTGCAAAGCTTCCCTGACACTACTGAACACAGAACTATACTATTTCTTGCTATATAGTATACTAGCCGAGACCAGTTTTCATGTGTTATAAAGATCATTCTTCAGCTGCTGTTCTTCCTATTGTGCTTGATTATCACGCCGACACTGACTGGTTTTTCTCAAAAGCAATCCTTTCAGCTAAACACGTTTGACATCTAATGCTGAATCACTGGGTACTCCCTGTTGAGCCAACAGACAAGGCATTTGAGGGGGCATGTTTTGCCAATACTAACCAAAAGGAGTTATTTTTTAACTGAGGGCCAACAATAAACAGCTTACATAAATATGTATTCATGGTGTATCAAAGGAAACATTTATGCAAACTCACAAGGCTGACAAACCATCACACAGCAGGCAATCAAAACACAAAACACTGCCTTATGCATCAGTGCAGCTGAAAAGGATACAGACTATGGTCACTTACTCTTGATGACCAAGAACAACTAAGACTTTAAAAACAAGGTAGGACAAATTAAAGAATTTCAATACAAAGGCTTGGGGTGTTGAACAAAACCAGCTGATGGCAGGTTCAAAAAATGTTTAAGACAACAGCTCTTCACATAGAATATAGTTAAGCTGCAGAACTCCTTGACAAAGGATACATGGGGTGTCAAGAATTTAGATGGATTCAGAAAGCAAATCGCTGTGTTCATTTGCAGCTCAGAAGGCTTTTAAACCACAGATTGCTGAGATCTGTGACAGTTTTCTGGGGAACACCACTGCATGCATGTCCTGACCTTATATTCTTCTGTAGACTAGATGGTATTAAGCACTCTTGGAGGTATGTTGTTGAGCCACAAAGGCTTTAAACCAGCCAGCAAGGCCACTTGTACATTTACAACATTCTCCCTTGAGTTACAGAAGCAACAACCAGGTGACTAAAATTATTTTGGGGGCAGAAATCAAGATACACCACGCTTTTCTTCCTAGGGACAACCACACAAAAGTTAGTTGTTTAGTTCTCTACAGGAATTTGCCACAGCTAATGAAGTCTGCTTATTTCATTAAAGGATCTACCAGGACGGCAGTAGTTACCTAACTAATTTAAAGATAGCTTTTGCTTTTAATCTTTACAGTGGTACTAGCAGCAAGTTCCATTATCTGCTGGACAACTGAACTGCATGTCTAAAAAGAGCCATCAGCCTTCTCAAACTCTGCTATGAAGAGCTCGTCCTTGTTAGCAAAAGATATCAGACAAAATGTAAAGTGGAAAATGGGAAAAACATGACAACACCACAACTCTACAGCAAACTAATGTGACAAAAGCCAGTCCAGAAACAAAACTCACCACCTGTAACAGCTTCCTGAAAAAATAGAGGCTTTGAAGGCAAAAAGAGAGTCTGTCAACCACACATATGTCCTCCAATGTCTAAAGTTTCTTTGTTGCTGAACTTCCCCTTGCCACTATCCTGAGTTTTCACACGGAGAACAGGAAACTCTGGTCTTTGGCAAGTTTTCAATTTCTATCACACTCTTGTTTAACACCTTTCTCACCTAACACATGCAGAGCTTCTTACAGCATGTTAAAAAAGTTTAGAAAAGAGGTCTAATCATGAAAACATTACCTTGAAGTTCACTTAGGGGCTTCATCTTTTTTAAGCATGCATATGAGTAAGTAGTGCAAAATGGGTTGTTTATGTAAGTATTTCAGACCTAAGCAGTAACAGAGTCAATGTTCAATTTTTCCTACCAAAACAGTTTTAGTGAAGGTTAATATCAATGCTATTATGGCATTGCAATATCTCAGTATTGTAATAGGATATAAACTCATAGAAAGCAAAGTTTTAGTTTGCTGACATTATTAAATTCTCTTGAAGATCTCATCAGATTAAAACTAAATTTACAGATCAGTATGAGGCTCCCGTCTCTCAAATAAACAGTAATTTTTCAAAACAGTGCGTAAGCACTGCATGTCAAGAATACAGCCAGAAATTCATCAAAATCAGCCCCAGTCACCTGATTTCATTAGAACACACCAGAAGGCATCACAATAAACTTGCTGCCACATGTTTTACTACACTCTTATTACAGAGCTATTCTAGGAGTGCTGTATAGGCCAGAGATTTATTTTTACAGGCTTTGAGCAGGAATGGTATCCCTTCAGTAGTCTACCTAACATGAACATTAAGTTACAGAACACAAGTATTTAAGAGTAGACTACAGACCTGCCATAGAAACTGATTCCAATTACTGCACCTATTGAGAAGGTATCATTCCATATTAACCCCCAAAGCTCGCCTACTTGTATGACTCACTCATATTACAAATTGTAAATTATTAAACAAAAACTTGACAGCCGAGGGAGGTGAAGTGTTTTTTTTTAGCATCTTTCAAAATGGCACCCCTGTTTCATAACTGCTCCCTATCAGAAATTGCTGTGGAGATTGCAACTCAGTCTGCATAACAATGACAAGACTAAAAAACAAATGGCTTCTTAAAGTCACAGCCAACAGAGGGCAACTTTTAACAGCATATAGTCATCTACGATAGCCAAATCCCACTAAGAAACTGTAAAATTATTTGCTATAGAGATGACATCTGCATACCATCTCCAGATAACCCAGACGGTTATTCCTTCTAAAAGCCTGAACTAGAACAAGCCACAGTCACTGTGTTCTGGATATTTCTCCTCCTAAATAGCTTATATTAAAAGCTAAAAGTTTTCTAAAAGTAAAACAAAAATTTAGCCTCCAGATTATTGCTGGTCTCCAGCCACTGCGACTGTGAGCTGGAATTCTTTCCTCCAGGACGGCCCGGCAGGTAGAGCACCTAGCAGCGAGCGGGAGCGAGGAAGCGCCATTAGCCCGTCCAGGCCAGAGCACGCCAGCGATTTACCGGAGAACAAAAAATCCCAAGCGCAGGAGCCAACACGCTGGTGTCGTTCCTCCGCCTCCAGCCTCCGCCAGCCGCGGGGGGCGAGGCCCTCACCTGCCCCGCCGCTCTGGCCTGCAGCACGGCGCCACTCCCGCGGCAGGCCCCGGGCTCCGTCCCGCCTGACCCGGCGGGGAAAAGCCGCCCGGCTCTCCCTGCCCTTCTGCGCGGCGATGGAAAGGCCGCAGCTCTGAAGGGGCTGCGGACGCGGCGAGGAAGGCGGCCAGGCCCGGGAGACGCTGCCTCACGGGTCGCGGCAGCCGGCGAAGCTCCCCAAGCTGAGGCAGAACAAGGCCCAGCCGCGGCGCCCCCCCTCCGCCTCAGCGCGCAGATAGAAGCGGGAGAAGCCCCGCGGGGCTCTTTCCACTCGTCAGAGGGGCTGCCGGCCACCCACCTTTTGCTCCTCGGCCGAGGCGGGCTCGGGACTCTCGGCAGACATGGCGCCGCGGCAGCGGGACAGCGGGGAGAGGGCAGGCGAGGGACGCGCGACCGCCGCTCCTCCGCGCAGCGCAGCGCTGCCACCACCTCCCGCACAAGATGGCGGCCGCTCGGAGGACGGCGCGCCGGCGGGACCAGACTTCCTCTGCGCTCAGCCTCCCAGCGCTGCGGCCGCGCTCCCAGCACCGCCCACGAAGCGCTTCCGGCTCCGCCCCTGACGTCACGTCCGCTGCTGTGGAGGAGGGAGGCCTAGTCCGGCGGGCGGCGGTTCTCGCCCCACGGGGCCGCAGCCGGCTATGCCCCGAGGGACGCGGAGAGCACGCCCCTGGGCCTCTCCCGGAGACGGGCCCGGCGGGCCCCGCTGAAGGGCGCAAAGCCGCAGCCGTTCGTGGGCGGACCGCTCGGCTGCAGGGTCGTGAGGCCGAGGCTCGGCCCCTCGCTGGCTCCCCCGCAGCACCCCGTACCCAGCTCGGTCCCCACCACGGCCCTGCCGTGCACTGCTCCTGCGGGCCGGCCTGTGCGGCCTCCCCGGCCCGACAGCAGGGTAAAGGGAAAAAGACCCCAGCTGCTTGGCTAAGATTAGTTATTTTGGCTAGTTTTACAAATGAAAACACGAGGAGCCGAGCCCTCAGCACCTTTTCTTATCTTTTATTGAATCCCAGACACCAGCTGACATGATAGAAGATCTCAGTCAATTGAAACTTCTTAACAGCATGGTATCAAGTTATATAAAGTATTTTCTTCCCTCCCCATCTACTTTTCACTGGCTCCTGGCAAAACAATAACCTCCCTTGAACTATCTTTAAGAAGAGAAAGGAGGAGCTTAAATAGGTCACCGTTAATAAATCTTCAGAGATCCCTAAACATGGGGATTATGTGAACAATATGATACAGCTTTTACTTAATACTCTGTTAAATGAATGTACACTCCCAATTTTCCTATACAAAATGCCTTTCCCTAGTGTCTTACACCACTTCCTGGTGAGTCTGACCTCCAGCTCTCCTGCCCTGCTGGGTCCCCTGCATCCGGGGTGCCCTCTAGCACACACTCCCCTCCCTGCAGACTCTGCACACGGGTGTGGCGAACCAGCTCCAGCACAGCTCAGGAAGGATGGGCAAGGACAGACTTGGTGTAGTTAAGGTCCAGAAGACAGAGACGGGTCAGAAAAGTCTCTCAATCAAAACAGAGGCTGTCAAGTCAATGATTTTGCCACAGTTGAATTTTACTAAAAGCCCCCCCAGACCAGTAGTTGGAAGTGGTTTCTTGAGCAACTGAGATTCATCCAAAGACTAGGATTGTGTAGCAGCAGGGAACCCAAGGAATGTGCATGTGCCTTGTTCAGAAGAGGATACAGTAGGTCAGATTGCACAGGAAAAAAATCATAGACAGCACTAGAGAGCTGGTTTTTTTTCCCCGATAACAGAAAAAACAATGATAACGGTGGGTGTGCCACATTTGCTTCTAGCAAAAGAGGGAGAAATGGTCTGAATGTATAAAAACCAGCAACACATAGAAGAACGATCATAAAAAGGGTGAAGTTCATAGATTTTGAAAGGAAGCAGAACAACAAAGCGGTGACAGCAGATAAGAACGCAAACTTAAGGAATTAATTTCAAATCTCTTAGGACATTAATGTGAGGGAAAACGCAGTTTTGAGGATTCAGCAGTTCCTTAATGAAATTATTTTTTTCAGGGACCAAGTATAAAATATACAATGCAGCGAAAGAA
Organism: Coracias cyanogaster; assembly: GCA_033124195.1. Lineage (NCBI taxonomy): Eukaryota > Metazoa > Chordata > Aves > Coraciiformes > Coraciidae > Coracias > Coracias cyanogaster. Next base: position 23,860 of record JAVSBS010020998.1, read on the forward strand.
CAGGAAGTAAATTAAGAACCTCAGGAAAAGCACGAGTTCTTCAATGGCCTCAAGTAGAAGAAAGCATACAGAAACTAGGTCAATTTTTAAAAGATATGCATCTAAAGCAAATCAAGAAGACAGAGAGGCACAGAATCATTACTGAAAGTTACTGAAGAAACCTTGTAAAGACCAAAGGATTTGATGTTTCTTTTGTTCGATCTGGTATGATTGAGATAGCTAGTATAACAAACACGAGTATAACCTCAAACTGGAATAAGGAAAGATCAGTTTATAAGGTACTTCAGTGAGATTGTATTTGTTTTTTTTTCTTATCATCTGGTAAATACTTTCAAGTTGGATGAAAAATTATCCTCGAGAGTTTACAGAACTGACTGAAGCAATCGCCAATTAATTAGTGGTCATCTATATGCGAACCTGTAGAAAATGAATGGGTTTCCAGGAGACTGATAGAGCCTGGCCATTTTTCTGAATTTAAATAGGAGTGAGGGGAGGATGGAATACAAGCTATATAATTAAGCTGTATAATTAATTACCTGAGAATTCATCTAAAATAAGCATTCAAAAGAAACAGAGTAGCTAGACATGAATTCACAATTAAGAGCAAGGGTTTCACACAATGGCGTTTCTTTTAACAAAAAGGAAACAGACCGTGTGGAGAAGTGAGTGAAAGCGGCTGAAATTCCAGATGCCTTCTGGCATTAAGGCTTCTAACACTTCCCCCTGGAAATCAGGGGAACTTAACTAGATGAAACTTTAACGTAGTGAATGCAAGTAATGTAGTTGGAAATGGCTACCAATTGTTCCAAAGCAATACTGTGTTCAGCAGGGCTTCACAAAGGGCTTCCCAGGGCCAGTATCACTGGTATGATAATGTACTATAGACTTTATTAATAATAGCAGATTACATTGAGTAACAGAATCTACAAAACCACTAGAAAATAATTATAATTCAGATTCAAACAGAAGATCAGATGCAAAATCTTGGGTAGTGGGAGAATGAAGTTCAATAATGCAGGAAAGCTACCATATTGGGAACAGGCAGGTAGGACACCTCTGTTATACCAGATAACAAGATGCATGCAAGTTGACATCTCCGGATACTGAAAAATCAAGTATTATAATGGGATGTATGAAGAGGACTTTAATCCATAAGACTTATCAACCAATCCTCCCAGTCTAATTGTCACAGAGGGGACCTGCTTGGGATGCTGTGTCCAGCCTGAGACACTTCAAGACAGATTTAGACCAAAAGAAGAAAGCAAAGAGACAGAACTATGAGAGGTGCAGAAAATCAAATCTACAAGACAAGGCTGATCAAACAGTTTGGAGTTGTCTTAGATGTAGAAAACAATACTGAGAAGGGAGATACAAAAACTAAATTGTTTTCTTTGGTTCCAGTGAAAAGGCCAAGTAGTATTTGCCTTCAACTGCAGCAAGATTTAGTTGGACATTATAAGTAGCTTTCTCATGGTAAGTATAGCTTAACATTGGAAGAGATTACTTGGGGCCTCCATCACTGAAGACTTTCATAAACATGCCAGAAATAATTCTATATGGTTGAGCCTACTGAGGAGTAAAGAGAAGAAGCAAATGACATCTCAAAAATTAGCCTAGTCTTATTTCTTAACCTATGCATAGAATGGAATGCATGTGGAATTCAGTTCATATTTTATGAACATTCAGCATTTCTCCAGGTGTGTCCCTAATGGAAAGTATTAACTCAGAACAAGCTGTAAATGGAGAATGACTTAGTTAAATCAAAGTTGTGCATGGATTATCTAAGGTCACTTTCATTCTGAATCCATACAGGAACTAAGTGCAGTTTGACTACTTAAGTCAACAAAAATTTACTTCCTAGACATGACTTGTAGTGACCACATATTCAAAATCCACACTTCTTTGCTGTCCAAAACAAATTAATATATTACTGTGAAGGGAGAAAAGGATGACTTGTAGAAGTCATTTGAAGTTATCAAGATACAAACATACATACATGGCTTATTGTCAGTGCACAATAAAAGGTTCATCTACTACATGTGAACTGTGACTTGTCATTAAAAGTGTGTCCTTTTCTCATCCTTTTTTTCATCAGGTATGCAAGCAGATGTGCACCATGACACCCATAAGTACTTTGAGGATGCTGTTTGCTTATGACTCAATAGTAGTTATGAAGAAACTAGAACACATTCTCATTATACTAGTCTAGATCCTAGTTCTTTACAGAGTACAACTGCAGTTGTATTTGACTTTTCTGCTACCAAAAGAAAACTTTTCTCAGTTTTACAGGGCACACAAATGACTACAAACTGCAAACAATCTCTTCCTGTACAGTTTTTCCCAAGTCTTTATAAAATAAATGCTAGCTAACCTTTGAAAACCTACCGTAACAGAGGGGAAAATACTGCTCAAGTGGAGAACGGGCTCAGTAATAGCTGAACTCTGCCCTTTTGTAGCAAAGTCTTTTGAATATACAAGATAGCTGTTAAGTATCATCTGGAAAGTCTGGTATCCCTTACTTTCCCTGGCAAACTTCCTGGAGATTTCATGATACACTGAAGTCTCATCTAAGGGCAGTGGTGAATATACAAGATACACATTCATTCTTTGTCTCCAGAGTCTTAATCAGATAAGCGTGTTATGCTTCCCCATCTGAAGGTCACCTTTCATAGTACTGACACTGAAAACCTACAGTGATGTAAAGAAAAACATATAAACCAAGTTATCACCGCTGAGAAACTCTGAGACCTTTGGCAATCATTGTACAGATTCATTTTCATTATTAAATATATACCTCAAATGTAATCAAATGCTTCTAGCTTTATTTCTCTCAGTTACACAGTTTAACACTTAGCATAAACTGTTTATCTGACTGTGTTTTGTTTTAGGAATACACATACTATTGGAAAATATTTATATGCCCAGTGTAGCACTTCTAGTAAAACTTCTCATGGCCACCTAGTGGCCTAAATGCAATTGAACTATTAAAAATACTTAGGATTACATGAAGATCCTCATCTAAAAATAAAACAAAAAGTACAAGTTCCATCACTTTTGCATATATTTAAGATATAAATACTAATTTGTTTGCACAGTACATCCTTTAACACAATCTGAGAAATCAAATGGGGGAGGGCAAGAATTTTATGTGAGAAAAACCAATAACAGAAAGCAAAATTAAAGTGGCCCTTAAGGAAAGAGAAACTGAGGGAACAAAACATGAATTGAACCAATTGTCTGAATGAGTAAGTAAATAAACCATCTGCACTATGGTTGCAAGTGTTATTAAATCTGTATGTGGGGAAAAAAAGGAAAAGGACATGATTAAAGAGGAAAAAAAAAAAAAAGAAGAAGAAAGCTAAATGCTTGCATAGTATGAAATGTTGTGGAATTTCACCTGTTGTCCCCATTTCCAATAACTTAAATGAGTATCACTTAAAACATCACACAGATTAAAGACATCTGTATATATTTCAGATTTCAATATTAATGCCAAAAATACATAGTATGATTTTACATAGGATTTATGCTACATTAGAACACTAAAGACAAACATCACTTGAGTATTAAATGAAACATTAAATATTAAATAACTGAAAAATAAAATAAAAAGTGTAAACACTAAACTAACTTGGGAATTTGCTATTGCAACACATCCAATGAAGTGGTTTTAAACAGTACAAAAGGATTAAAGTATGCTTCCAGTCTACTTGGAATACACAAAGCTCATTCCAGAAACCTTTTAAAAACTGGTCCAGGATCACATAAGAACCTTCTCTTGAGCGCTATTTTAATTGCTTTACATACTTATCTTATACTGTCATCTCTACCATCTTCGCCTGTAAGGAGTAATCAACAGTCAAACAAATATTTTAGTTTGCCATTGTTTGCTAGCATCTTGGTGAAAACTGAGGATTTGTTGGCGATTCAGTGTAAGATTTGAGCTCATATGCAGCGCCGCTATCAACTTCCATGGATTTCCGGGAGAATAGGAGCCTTACATCTCTGTGGAGGTAGATCTTTCCAGATTTAGAACTCTGGAACCTGAAAATATACAAATTATCTGTATTATCTAAACCAAAATATTAATCTTTAAGTTTTACTGAATTAAATGCATTCCTCTAAGAGACTAAGGCCAAAAAGCATTTGTAATACGAAATCAGTCAGTTAAAATGAGAGAAGGAATAAGCTAACATTTTCTTCACTATACTTTGTTTCCTTAGGTATGTAAAGGTTCTGTTTCTAATCACCAATGTGGTGCACAGCTTGAGAGGTGGTGTGGAATATTTCAAGTCCACACTGCAGTTATGTATGTTGAAGTTTAAAGTTCTCAGCAATCTAGAAGGCAAAAGTGCTTTTCAGTGAGCACTCCTGAAAATGCCCAAAGGGTGGCCTAAGCACACACAAAAGGGAACGCTCAAATATCAACAAAGGCATATAGACATATCAAATATGTATTTCAGTACTAGCTATCATACAAACAGATTTCATTGCTATCTTTATGAATCTATTAACAAGAAGTTTACTACTGCTTATACCACATGGCAACTCTAAGTCCAACTCAAGAAGCAGTAGGTACGAAGATCTCTGCAGGCAGACAGAAAAAAAAGTTTTTCACACAGAATACAGAGCTATTTCAAAGATACTACAGGTCACCGGCCCAATCACCAAATTAAACAGCAGCGCATTCCTGGGTTCATTTATCTTTTATGCTGCAGCTAAACAGCCTAATTCAGGTCCTCCAAACCTGCCAGGAATGTGCCAGATCCACTTTCCCTGAGATTTAACAACTATATATAGAGAGACGAGATCTGCATTTCAGACAACTGTATTCTATAGTCTTCATCTGACAGAACTCCTTAATTTCCTTCCCTCAACCAGGAAAGGCAGGAGAGCCTAAGGAGCATTTCTTATGGCAATTGAACTTAATGTCACTATCACTATGCCACAATAAGGGAGAAAAGCTATTGCTAATGTAATAGAAACAGAAAAGCTATTGCTATTGTCATGACAAAATGACACAATTACAAATGCTGAGAGAGCAGTGCACACTGTATTATCACAAGTCTTGCAATTTACACAGATTTTTTAATAAGCCTTTATTTATTGATCCCATTGAAGCAAAAGTGGTATTTCTAGAATGAACCTAGCCATAATCAGACTGAAATTCTGAGAGGCAGGAGAAAGACAGACAACTACAGAAGATCAAGGTCTCACTGTCTCATTGGGGCAGGCAGATTGTAGAAATGAATTCTGTGCCACTGTTTCATTCAGACTGGTGATAGCAAATAGCCTGTAGTCAGCCCCACAGCCAGACAAAGGAAAATTCTGCTCTCCTAGCTACAGCTGTCAAGGGCACTAAATGTGTCGGGGTCCAGCAGAATGCTCCTACTGGCTTCTACAGAGCTCCCATCCATCACTATTTATTTGCCTGGTGCTGTCAGCTTGAAGGCCCTTTACCTGGTAGGCAGAGGAGAAGATTCTATCTTAAGAGAAGACTCTGGAGAAGAGCACAAGAAGAAAGAATGAAAG
>JAVSBS010020999.1:0-53141 GCA_033124195.1 Coracias cyanogaster
AGTTTCATGCTTCCAGGCATGCAGCTACATGGTGTATGTGACTTGGACTTTTGTGACTAACTTTGCTCTCTCTACAGTTTGGAAACCAAGAAAATTATTTTGCCACGCAGAGCTTGATAACCTTTTTAAATCTGAAAATGTGCTTGCATTTTGGTTGCTAGCTCAGTGTCATATTTGAATTGCACTTGAGTCCATGGCTGTCAAAAGCAGGTTACCAAACCAACAAATTATAAAGACTAAAAGGAATGAGTTGAATTGGCTCCCTCAGTCTTCCATTCTGGCCTCCCAGTCCTGTTGTGTCTTGCCTATGCACTGAAATCCAGCAAAAATGAAACATGACAGAGTCCTTTCTGTATATTTATAAAAATGAATGATAGAGAAGGTAGATCCTTCCAAACAATTTTTTTTCATACCTGACATGTACTGATGTAGCTGCTTGCATTTGAGTATTCAAGAATTTAAATACAGAATGGAATATTTAACTCAGAAATATGACTTTAGGGTGGGTCTGTTTGGTTTTTTTTTTTTTTCTTATTTCTTGATTCATAGTGGTCTAGACAAGATTTGAAAAGATATCCAGTGATCTTGAGGATATCAAATTTCATGTAGGTTGTGGCAATCTGTTAAAAATTAGGATGGGGTTGATCTTTGTGGAGCTAATAGTACATTTTCTGCAACTAGATTTATTCTGATAATGTAATAGAAAGTACTTAAAAGCTCTGCTTTTTCATGCTATGTATTCTCAATATATTTTGAAAGCAAAATAGTGCAGTGATTAAATTTATAGTACAAATTCCTTTTTGAGGATGCAGTGAAATGAATAAAAAGTCAATATTTGGAACAAGATATTTTGTATTGTTTGTAAGCATTCTGTGTTATGCTAGACATCATTATGATGTGAATATTACATTTATTATGTAATGGAATCTTGTCTTTTAGATTCAAAGAATATTAAAAAAGAGAAAAATGGAAAGAATCAGCAGGCAGACAACCCGTCTTTAAGAAGTGGTAGGTATTGCAGCTGTCAGGTTATTAGTTAAGGTACCCTAAAATAAAAAGTGTGTTACTTGGATTGTACTATCTCCTGAGGATTTTTTTTTTTTCAATCTATTTGGCTGTTCCTGGTGGGTAATTAAAAACATAATAATTGTTTTTGTCTAAGTCTGTTAGGAAAGTATGTTTTGATATAGGATATGATGGTTCAAACTGCTTGACTTGAGCCTCATAGCTTTAGTAGCCAAGACAAGTAGTCTTTGTCTATATAATCATAGATGCTATTTAAACTTTATTTTTTTTTAATCACTACTTATTTGTCTGTTTATCTGTTCTTCTCATAATGTATTTCTCATTTTCATGCCTTTTCTGCTGCAGTTGCCTTCTCTCTCCTTAATGTGTTTGCTGGTGCCAAGGAAAGGATTTTTAGTTTAAAATGCCTAATTTTACTTTAAACAAATTCTATTTTCAAGTAAATTGATTTTTTAAAATAAACTGAGAAAAATACGCATCTGCCAGAAGTGATCCAGCTTCTGTGGTGGGTTAACCTTGGCTGAGGGCCAGGAGCCCACCAAGCTGCTCTGTCACCTCCCCCTTTCTTCTCCCTCCTCAGCAGAGCAAAAGGGGGGGGAAAATAAGATGGGAAAACAAAACCCTTGTGAGTAAAACAAGAGCAGTTTACTGCTAACAAAGCAAGCAAAGCACATCTGTGCACAGAAGCAAAGGAAAATTATTCTCCGCTTCCCATCAGTGGGCGATGTCTGGCCCCTTCCTGGGAAGCAGGGCTCCAAGACTGTAGTGGTTGCTCCAGAAGACAAAGGAATGCCCCTCCTCCCCCTCCTCCTTTTCCCTAGCTTTATAGCTGAGCTGACGTCATATGGTCTGGAATATCCCTTTGGTCAGTTTGGGTCAGCTGTCCTGGTTGTGTCCCCTGCTATGGGGAAAACCAGCTCAGCCAGACCCACTACAACCAAAAATGCCAACTCCTGCCCACCTCTCACAGGGAGGAGAAGCCAAGTGACCATGGAGCCCACTGCAATTTGGCCAGGCGCAAAGACTATAAGCACGTCAAGTGAAAAAAGGGACGTTGAGGAAAGGCGAGGATGGGATCAGGCACAGCCTGCCTGGGTAAACAAAAGTGTGCAGCTTTGGAAAAGAGATGGGCCAGCTGAACTATATGAGCAATTTGATAATCAATTGATGGAAAGACCACAATTTCATTAGCTGATTGAATTTACTCAGCCAAGTATGCACAAGGTCGCAGTTGATAACAATCCAACTATGTGAGCCAAATACCAGAATAATCAGACGATACCAGTTGCTGGGGCGGGTTTAGAGGACAGCTGAGAAAGTAAGGAGAAAGCACACAAAATCAGGGAGCTCTGGAGGTTCTGCTCTTTTTCTCTGTACTCAAGTGTGATGCTATCATCCATAAAAGTACAAAACTCTTCTTGGCTCAATGAACTACATCCATAGGATTCCGAGTGCGACTTATTTAACACAAAGTCTGCCAAATGCCACTGGAGTCCTTTTACAGCCGGCTGGAGTCAGAGGAGGACAAATCTGACAGGAATGAACTTTGGGCAAAAGAACAGTCCTGGAAAATTTTCATCCCAAGTGCTGGAGCAGGAAGGGGAGTGCGGGTCAGTCTGACAATCAGAGTGAGAACACCCCTGAGACTGGACAACAAACCCTTAGCTGGGCAGTTCACCACCTCTGGGAGTGGCTTCCAACCTCATTTATGCTTCAGATTTTGTGTGTGAGGGTTACCTCAGTTCAGGACGAGTCTATAAATCTCAGATCTTCTAGCAGCTGATCACAAAGTTATTATTCCCAATTTATATTTCTAGATATTTCACACCAAAAAGCTGCTTTACAAATGTAACTAGCACAACAGCTGTTTAATGCAGTTAAAATTCCAAATCCTGGTAGTACAACGCTACTACTTAGAGTCTGAAGGAAAAGGAAAGACTATTGCGCTGCTACTAAATCTGAACAAAAATCAATGAACTCGGAATTAAGGTTTGGAGATGGGCTTATTTCAAAGCCCTCAGAAAAGCATGAAGGGATTTTTTCAAATTTGGGAGGCAACGCACAGTGAGAGTGAAGAACAAAAAAAGGGCAAAACAGAAAAGTACCTGGCAGGACCATAAAGAACAATGAATATATCAGGAAGGAAGGACGTTGAAGATAGCGGATACAGTCATGTATGTGTACTGTATGGGAGCTTGTACCCGTGTGTGGATTTTTGCATACCATACGGTATTTATCAAAGCAGCGAGCTAACACTGTAGAGCACGTCACTAGGCTCTTTTAGCAGATGTAGCAGTGAATCTCTTTGCGTACCCAGTGCTCTGTCACGCAGCACGTGCAGAATTATGATTAAGGTGAATCTGGGAGGCTGAGCATATCTCTCAGAAGGCACTGAACTCTCAGTAGTGAGCCCTTTCTTGGCTGCTCTCCGATGTTAAATTCTCCTGGTGCTTGCTGTTCTCCTTGACTGATAGGTAATCGAGTCGTGGCCATTTATACTCAAGAGGCAGGCCATTCATCTGGGGGCTTTCAGGGTGGGCTCAAGGGCTGTTTGGCCGGAGATGCTGGATTTTTTTGAAAAATAAAACATCAACTCTTTAAAATTAGTACAATGAATCACGGTGATAAATACTAATAATTTCCTTTGTATTACCCCAATAACGGAATTTACTTTTGAATGCGCAAGTTATCCACCTTGCTCAATACACTTTCACCTCAAATCTTTTCTAATGAACAAACAAGCTGTATTTCATTGAATTCAGAAAGCATACTGAATGAACAGAATCTGCCCGTTCTACTTTATTGGTAAAAAGACATATCTGAAACACTTACTGATGCCAAGCTTATTTTATGCCTCTGAGGACAGATATGTGACAATTTTCTAAAATGTATATGAAAAAGATCAATAAAACCAGTAAGAGCCAAAAGTAATGTAATAAAATTTCTCCTGTGATGTATTACACTTTTGAAAGCGTCTCTCTCATCCTCCAATGATTCTGTGCTAAATAAATATTCTTGTTGCCATTTTACTGCCCTGCTTCCTCAAGGCTAGACTCTTCAGCATTTTTAGTGCACCATTTGAAGCCAACTGCAGCTCTCTGTCCACGAACCTAATACTAAGCGTGACAAAATAGGGCAGAATACTAACCAACCCAACAACATCTTTCAAAATTCAAGTCGATAGTTAAAACTAACACCTAATTGAAATTTACTTTGAGAAATGACATGACATATCATAGTACTGGTGTTTTGCTTTCCACCACATCAATGTGCTCACTACACTCCCATTTTTCTTTTTTTCTTTTTTTTTTTTTTTTAACAAAAGGGTATAGAATATTTTTGTTTTACAAACATAACATAAATCATAGTTTCGTACATTTTAATGTAATGTTCACTGGAGTTATCAAAACAAGTCAGACAGAAAAACCACTTTACTAAAAAACCTACAATCATTACAAAGCAAGACAGAGATGATGTGACACTTCTGACCTGCCTCCAACTCTGGCTGCAATACTGTGGCTCACATTCTTAGAAGTCAGTTATGCTTAATCAATCTTCATTTAAGGATAAAGAAGTACACTCCAGAAGCACAACAGAAGCATTTTCCCTTGCCTGGTCCATTATCACAACTTTAGAAATACCTTGATTCAACTCCCATTAAACTCATGACAACAAACACACACACATACAGAATTCAATAAGCAGTGGATGGAATCTTAGGTGCACTTGACCTTAGTACAGGATATGGAATATTTAGACAATGTAAAAACAGTTTTCTAGCTATGTGTGGCCTACAGCTCTCTGATCTTAGCCTTCCACCGCATACAAATGCACTCCATAGACTCATTCAGCATGAGACCAGCTGGATTATACCCTAATGTCACAGTAATACAGCCTTTAAATGCACCCTTCTAGCTTTGCCCTGTAGCACTAATAGGTGCCTTCAACAACAAAACAAAAGCCTACCTGTAAGAAACATTCTGCCTCAATGTGAAAGATTTACTCTATATTACTTAAAATCTACCCGGCATCCTCAAATACTCATGTGTTATTAAAAACACCGGAATGTTGAATAAGCTATATTAAAAAAATGTATACCTCAAATGTTAATAAAATATTATTTTCTGGTAATTCTCTATATGAGGAACACTACCTTTTGAAATTGTAAAGAAACTTTAAGCATTTTTGGTCGTGGTTGGAAGCAAGTATGTTGCTTGGTTGCCTTTATAGCCTCTGAAGTGCTACATTCAGCAACATTTTGGGGTGTTGCTAGTACCTTATTGCACACCTAACAAAACTGAAAACAAATACTTGTTTTGATAGCTGCACAAAACATGCAATGGTAAATCAAGGAACTATTGATAGCATTTAGCTATCTGAAAGTGATGTTACTGGAAGGGAGAAGAAGAAAATAGGAAGTAATATGGCAATGGGATTTTCTAATCTGGATCTAGGATGTGCAAATACAAACAATTTACAAAGACATTAAGACACCTTAAGGAACGTATCTTTAAACAAGCACAGTACAACTTAAGCGTTCTCTCTCATTGTCTTAGTATTATACTTCTATATAGAATAGAATAGAATCATTGTGGTTGGAAAAGACCACCAGGATCATCAAGTCCAACCTTCATCCCAACATCTCTCTGGCCACTAGACCATTGTCTCAAGTGCTACATCCACTTGTTTTTATAATGCCTCCAGGGATGGTGACTCCACCACCTCCCTGGGCAGTCCATTCCAGTGCCCAACCACTCTCTTAGTAAATAATTTCTTCCTAATAGCTAATCTAAACCTCCCCTGACACAACTCTGGTATGCTGCAAGGAACAGCTACAGTGGTATCTCTGAAAACATTTTCTAATGGGCTTTTGCATCACCTTTCAAATCTCACTCATTCTGCCAAGACATGCCACTCAAAATAAAACGCCTTTTTCAAAGCACAATTGCAGCCCATTGACTAACACCAGAAGGATGGGAGCTGTCAGTGCTGGCAATCAGAGCCCTGACTACACAACAGGAGGAAGGAACTTCAGTAGGTGAAGGTTTCAGGGCCCGTGGACAATATCCATCCAGCCTTCGCTCTATCTGAAGAAAGATGCCGTGTTAGATACAGATGTTTCCCCATTAAGGAACAGAACTAAGAGTTAATCTCAATTTACAGAATCGAGTTTACTTTGCAGTCTCTAACAGATAAAGGTTTGAATTCACTAAAGACGCTGCCAAGAAGGCAATCAAGAGATGGAAAGCCCTGTCTCCCATCAGCGATGCCCCAGGGCATTTTGTGTGAATCAAATCAAGTTTATATCAGGAAAAGAAGAGAGTAACAAAGAAAACAATGAAGAGGGGGTGGAGAGATGAGGGAAGAGAGATTAGAACACACTGCCAAAACACACCACGCTAAATAATGGATTCTCTTAGGTCTGGATAACTTTTGCACTCTTCCACACTTCTGCTGGATTAAAAAAAAGAATGCAAATAACTATTAATAGGACAGAATTAATCTCAGTTCTTATCTGCATTTTAAATTAGAAAGTTTTTCAGTAGCTAAAATATTACCACAGAAGCCGTTTCCTCCAAAAAAATGTAGGCTTTTAACTATTATTTTAAATTTTCCCAGTGGCAAAAGTCATGTTCATCACAATGTCTGCTTTTACCTAAAATAATCTCACCAAATAAGTTTTAGCCAGAAGTGCAAGGCTCATCCAGAAAAGAGAAAAAATTGAATATTCTGTTTTGAGAGAGCCACTGGATTTTTCAGCTGGGAAAAAGGAAGCGCTGAAAAGTGATATTGTTCTCACTGTTACACAGGAATTTCAGACTGAAGGCAGGGATTGCTTTTGCTCAAGCTGGTGTGACAGCAGGTGTGATACCCATCACCATCAGCCTTATAATCATCGTAATGCGCTGCTTTTACATAAATCCTTTCATCTCAAGCTTTTACACATTATGAACAATTAAGCCTTACAACCCCCCAGCGAGGAAAATGCATTAAGAACCTGAACCTGACAGGCACCTCTTCAGAACACAGTTAACTACAGAAATACAATTTAATAAAAAAAGCGTTTAACAAGTAAGAGCAGAAAAGCAAATATAATCTTTGTGTGTATAATCTTTGACTGAGCCAGAAGCATTTCAGAAACCCAAGGGGCCACACTCTGAGCGAGTGTCAATTAGTAAATCTGTATCGATTTACACAGTGACTAAGAATTTACCCCCTAAATTCTTGAGCTACAAGACTCTACGGAGTACGTCTCTGTCACAATTTATAAGGCCACGCTGCTGACTCGTGTCCTTACATGCACACGGAATCACGCAAGCATCTGAGCCAATATTTAAATGGTACGCACAACATCAGGTTACATTTCTGCCAGCTGTTCCCCCTCTCTGCTACTTTTTCTCTGGAGACCTCCCTGGGCAGTAACCTGTTGGGGAATGGTAAATGGAAGGAAAGGTGAAATACAGATCCTCAGTTGCTTCTCTCAGAGCAACGCTGCCTTGGTCCCAAATCTCACTTCAATGACTCCGCGTCAGCGCATTCTGTATTTTGCAGTATGGGCCCCATCAGATGCTTCAAAACATCAAAGCAGTGAAAAGTTTCTACAACTGGCTTGAGCATGCCTTGAAGGTGCCAGAACTTTCCAAATGCACAGGACTTAAAGCTTGCTGGGGCTGGCCAAAACAGTCTTCCTAGACGCATGCCAGACATTCCCGACAGCGTTTGCCTCCCAGTCTGGTAACAGGGCTCCGGCAGCGTCACAGAGCGTATGCCAGATACTTTGGAATCATTTAGCGTGATAAGGTTCAACGTAAATGTAAAATACCCTTCTTACGCTTTAGCCTGCTAAGCATACACGGTCTATTCTTGATGTAGAAAAAACCCCACCATGAACGGCAGCTGGAATCCTGCCATCAAGGACAGAGTGTGCCCCTAATGGAATATGTTTTCAAAACAGATTTCCCATAGCACCTTTTTATGATATCATTTTGTAGTCAGTTTTTGCAAACTAAATGTTATAAGAACACTTGCTCTATTGCTTGGCGAGGCGACATTTAATTTTATGGTGCATAAAACGCATTTCTCTTAACAGATGTATCAGTTCCCTGATATCATGACTAAACTGCTTCATACCCATTAAATGCTACGTGGGAAACTAGCAAAGCTATGGCTTTTATTTTTGTTGTTGTGGCACACACTTCTACTTGCTCATAACATCATGCCTTCCTGAGTAACAACAAGCAGCTTTGGCTGCTCTTACCAGACTTGCTCACGCACAGACCCTATATATTCTTAGGTACATTTGGTGGTTATGCACAAAAAGCATCCCAGATATGCATCCTAAAGGGCATAAGAATTACAGGAATGTTTTTAGATAAGAAAGCACTAAAAAATAAGCAAACTGTAATAGTAAGAGAAAACTCCACAACATGAAATTCAACCCTTGGCTTGGTAGCAGTTGGCCTCCTTCCCAAATTTGGGTTAAACATTCCATTTAATCACATCCTGATAAAAAATAAATTTCATTTTGCTCTACGTTGGAAAACTTTAGAATGGAAAGAACATAATTTAATTGCAATATCCCCCTGACTAAATTCGGGGGGAAGCAAAGGTGTGTGCTTTACAGTTCTTTGAGACAAATGTTTCTGGGGATGCACCACAGCCACCCAGCAGTCCCAGCACTGCGCAATCCCTGGCAGACACGGTACTAACAATAAGGCTTAGAAAGTGATCCGGAGGAAGACAAAGTCACAGTTACATGGCTGCATCTGTGGAAATTCTTCCCTAGCTAAGTTGTGACATGAAAGAAGGTAAGGTGCACTTGATGGCTAGCTATTCCAGCTGCCTGCCGTGACTGGCTTCTGTAGGGGGGAGGGAGGCAGTTTTGGAAACAGTTACTCTTTCTGTACATGTTTTTTTTTTCTTAATATCCCCCATTTCTGCGATCTGATAACAGCAGCTCTGGCAGATGATGAGCTCCTGACTTTATAAAACACGATCTTAACCCGCTCACGTCATGCCCTCCAATGCAGCTTACTGGAGCATCAAAAGGTTTCACCAAAATCTTTGTTCTAAAAATAGTTTCAGACAACGTATTCTTTGAATCTACAAGTATCACCTTAAAAGAACAAGCAAAGGAGCTCCACGAAACATATATTCTTTGAAACAATTCACAAATAGTAGGAATGACTTCTGTGAGAAATAGCTCACTTAAAATATTGGGGTTCAAGCATCAGCAAACAGCCACAGAGGAAATGTGTGAAGACAAAAAAGTTATTAGATTGATGTAGCGGCATCTTCAAATATTTCAGCAGTGACAAATTGGAATCTGGACTAGAAAGGAAACTACTTCAGGTCACATTTATTTTATCTATCCAGTGCAAATGACGCTCAAGGAGAATGTACTTTGCAATGCAGCATCACAATATTTTGGTACTTGTGTCCATATTAAAATGTCACTCATCAGGTATGAGAAATACAGCAATGCTACACCATGATTCACAAAATCATCACAAACATAACACGCTGTAGTATATTATCTCCCGTAGTACCTAGTCTCCATGTATCTCACTGGAAATCAGCGTACACTAAGCATAATTCAAAATGACAGTTTGCTTAACACCAAAGCATATTTCTCAAGCAAAGAATGAGATACAGATGTGTAGCATGAAGACATATTTCAGACACAACAGTTTTGTTTATTTTGAAGACATTCATGTTTCCAATTACACATAGAAGCATCGAATCATTATGGCTGGAAAGGTCCTCCAGGATCATCAAGTCCAACCTTCATCCCAACATCTCCCTAACCACTTGACCATAGCCTCCAGTGCTACATCTACTCATTTTTTAAACACCTCCAGGGATGGTGACTCCACTATCCCGTGTACAAAGCTGAAAACATACCTAATAATACCAAGTAGAAAATAAAATCAAAGCAGCAGCACTGCAAGTACTCAAATATTCTATTGCCTCACTAACACTAACTCAGCAAAGGAACCTTTTGAAACCGCTTCATCTCCATTCAAGTAAAAATAAAATTCCTGAGATATTAAATTTAGAACATTCTCACACAAGTGGTTGAGTATAGATGCCATTCCTGCTTAAAAACACTTTTTGTGACAAATAAGGTTTGACCTTTAAATAAAAAAAAAGAAGGTATGGTTTCACTGAGCAGCAATGAAGCGGTCATCTCTAACGTACACTGACAAAAGAAGGCAAATTGTGAGGAAAAAGATGCTCTCTGAAACTTCATGCACACAATTGTTATGTTGTTGCACTTTTCTTCACCCCCAACAAAAAAAACCAACCCCTCCTCAGTAAAATTACTAGGTGTGTTCTAAACTATGAATAATACAGCATAGCAAAAGGAAATCAATCTGGCAGTGCATATAACCTGTCAGTAACAGCAAACAAAATTTCACTGCTGCAAAATTTCACCATCAGAACAACACCTGTTGTTACCTTAACAGAAAACTTTAAATAAAAATACACACTGCACAAAAAGCAAGCCTCTAGTTAAAACGAGTATCATTCTCGTGTGCACTACAGCTGACACGTCGAGATTTCAGGTGCTAACGTGTCATTATGAAGCCAGAGTTCTGGTGATTGCCCAGGCTCCAAACAGGCTTAAGAAAAGCAATGGGCAGCAGCACCGACCCTCTGCAGAAAGAGATCTCCTGCACAGGAGTTCAGAGCCTGACAGGTTTGGGGTTCCTCTCTTGTGGAAGGCAACCCAGAGTGAAGTCATCTATTTGTCCACAGAATCGATAGTGTCACCAACAAGGCGACACTCCTCAGGCTGCCATGCCCGTACCATACTGCCACAGACTACCGTGTCTATTGAAAACAAACCTTTAAATTGTGGTCTGTGTGGCTCGTGAGCCTGCACAGTCATTCTCAAGCTCTAAGGGGCTGGCAGAACATCAAAAACTATAGGGTAAGGTAAAGACAGTGCATTTCTTACAGTGGAGTATCAGACAAATAATACTGTGATTTTGCTATTTCCATTAAAAAGCTCCGCTTTTTCAGGATCCACAACCACATTTCCTTAATTGACCAGTATCAAGGCACATGTAAGATGTCAAGCAGCTGAAAAAGGTACTTAAGAATTGATTTTTGTTGTTTCCAAAAGAAGCATAAAGGAATAAGATACTTCTATATCGGTTAGATACTTGAGGGAATTCAGCCTAGGCCATTCACCTATTGCTTTGTATTTTGTTATTGTTGAATAAATCAACAAATCCAGCATCACAATACAATTTTTACAGTGACTTATATCTACCTTTATCTGTGTTGTGCCACTGAGGAAGTACTTCAGCGAAATGGGAATCTTTCTCCAAGCTGCAGATGAAGTTTGGTGAAGCAAATGAGATTACAAGACTCATCATGCGCAAACTTGTAAGTAATCTGCGTCAAACTAAAAGTGTTGTGACAGACGAGAAGGAAGACAAATCAACAGGGCGTCCCACGGGAACAATAACCACTCAAAACATCCAGGCACAATGTGATACTATTCACTCTTGAAAAAGCAAAAGATCACATTGCAATAACACAATATGACAACCTCCAAAATAATTTTGCAGCAAAGATAAATAGAGGTAGTTTCTCCAAGTTGAATTATCTTAATCATATACCCTGGCAGGTAAAATTCTCACACTGCATGTTGGTACCTGGGTAACGTATATGTCCCAATCATTGCTCTAAGTAAATAACTACAATACTCCTGAGCAGAGGGCAGGAACAGTCGGCATTAGGACCTGAAACAACACTGACTATACCTTGATGTATTTGAATAGTGTTGTAACAAAATTCCTGTCATACATTTGCTTTTTATAGCAAGCACTTCTCTAAACCAAAAATGAAATGTAAAAGTTTAGAATGCCTTTGACCCCCTTTTTTGACATCCAGCAGGTCGCAGAGATTCAATGAATCTGAAATCTAGCATCTTAGCATTTTGATTATGCACCAAGTAAGATCCCGCAGCTCCGGCTCAGAGAGGTCACTTCTCTACTGTCCTAATCCCTGGGTGTTTTAATCTCCAAGAAGAAAATACAAAGATGCTTACTGAAAAAAGGAAAGCTGAATGGGATCTCAACTGGTTTATAACAGCATTGCCATCACATCAGGAACTCTTTATAAATCCTTGCTGTTTTGAAGCAGTCTTTTTTTTTTTTTTTCTTTTTTTTGCTGAACATTTTGAAGCTCAACCTCTATTATTATTATCTTGTGTGCATTTTTGTTAAGTACAGTCTTCATGGGAATAGGTATATGGGGGAGAAGAATTAGAAGAAGTGGTTTGAGAAGTCACAGGAGTGAGAAAATAGATCCACCGGACAGTTACCCAACACAGAATTTTTTCTTTCCACTTGGCCAGCCTCTGAGATTTGCCATTGGGACTAATCAGAGTCTTTGGAGGGGGTCCAGATTCTTTAATACACTGAAAATCCATCCAGTTGTTCCTCTTTTTTAAATAGGCAGAGGCAAATAGTGCATTATCATCAAGTGCACTAATTGATCCAAATGCACTGTAAACTAAATTAATGGGGCTGGAAATGCTGGAAAAATTAAACAGAGTATTCTTAATAAAGCTGAAAATAGCTTAATAAAGCTGAAAATAGGATCCAAGCATCCTAAGGCATGTTTATTTCTGTTTAAATAGATGTCTTCCTGTAGACTGTTATCAGCTCAGCAGGAGCCTTACAAGAGAGGCATTTTTCTCATTCTGTGCATTTTAAGTTAGATTTCTATGAAGTTCAGCCTGCCTGTAAAAGCTGCCGCCAATCCATATAAAAACCATAACTGTGGCTAAGGAATGATAATAACCTGAGAGCAAGTGAGCTGCGATACGGAGCTGCAAATTCAATCTAAACCTTTATCTCAAAGATGGGAGTCTGCCAACCCATCTTCCAGACAGTGAGTTACTGCGCACAGAAGGGACAACACACCTAAAGCAACAAGAAGGAACCAACCCTCATTAGAGAGACCTTCCTCTAGATAAACGGACTGTGGAGGTCGCTGGCTGGCAGCAAGGCAGTGATTCCAGCTTTCTTCTCTGTTGCTGAAAAGGGTCCCTCAGCATCAGCAGGTGTCATAATGGAAGGGGCTGAACAGACCTCTGCTTGGTAAGCACACGCTAAACAAGATGTGAGAGGACAAAGCACCCCAGACCTAAGGGCGAAGTGGCTTAGGGGCCCCTCTGAATAGCCTTTTGAAGGTTTTGAGCTATTTCTGAACAGAAGGAATGCCAGCTGGGCTTTCAAGAGGAGTGAGCATCTCCAGCAGGAAACTTCATGGAAGCATAGAACGGTTTGTGTTGGGAGGGACCTTAAAGATCATCTAGTTCCAACCCCCCTGTCATGGCAGAGACACCTCCCACTAGACCAGGTTGCTCAAAGCCCCACCCAATCTGGCCTTGAACAGATAGTAGAGGTGCTCCAGCCCTCTGATCATCTTGGATCAAACCTGATCAAACTTGAAGCTTTGCTCAAGATCCATGTAAGAGAAGGAACAGATGTACTTCCCTTTAACAAAAGTTTCAGAGAGTAACACAAAGCAGGAAGGAGCAGAGGAAGAAGCAAGAAAATGAAAAAATACCAAACCTGAAAACACACAGAGATACGAGAGCACTCTTAGATGTTTTAAATCTGATTGACAATCAATCACCAACAAAAGAGAATACTGTTGGCTCTACAGCAATTCTGGCCATATCTTTTAATAATTAAGTTTTAAACATCAAAGAGAAGTGCCTGCTGACTTTGAAAGGCAAGAAAATCCCAAAAAGGAAAGAACCTGAAACTGCAGAGAAATTAAAAGAAAAAGCTGTTATCTCTGGAAAAGACATCAAGGACAAAGTTGCTGTGTCATTATGCATACAACACATGAGAGTAAAGCACATCCAAAAGCAGATTCTGATGACTAAAAGGTGACCAGAACAGATATAAAACAATGACTCTGGCTCAGTTTAATATTATAATTTTCAACTGTACCAATTATTAAAGACACTGTCCTACTACTTCTAGGACTTACAAATTGATCATTCACTCTAGTGACTAGAGCTCTTCAAGACGTTACACGTACATGAACTTCATAAACTGTCAGTGCAGGTGCACTACAAGTAAGTGAAAAAGAACATTCTCTGCAGATCTGGTGAAAATAAGAAATATCAGCTCCAATGACTGACGCTCCAGTGACTGCTCTCCCAAATAAACATCTGAGTTGGCAGATCAGTCTAAGGCATAATGCTTTCAAGTCCAGAAGGCTATTACATGCTGTTGTCTTCCCTGCTTATGTTCCTGGCACATCCCCAACACACATACAGAGCTGTTTAGCTACAGCTTGCCCTTTTGCACATTTAATGACGGCCACAGATGTAAGGGGTGGCAATTTGAGGGGTACAGTCCCGCAATAAAGCTAACATCATATATTTCTAATAGGCATCATAGCTTTTCCCGAAAGCCTACTGCAGCTTTGATAAGTACATCTCTTACGATGGACAAAATTTAACCTCTACAATAAGTTTCAAGTGAGATATGAACAAAGAAAATATTTAAGTTGAGAGGAGAAAGGCTAAATATTATCTATAAGAACCTACAGTCCAGCTTATTCTCTCCTAGAAGAACCGAGGAAAAAAAAAAAACAACCAAACAAGTCACTAGAGAAGAATCATTGTAAGTGAGAAAAAAAAGGCTTGCACAGAAACCTGCTTGTTGAGGAAATTTAAGGTCACACTTAGCCTAGTCTCACCTGCTCGCCACAGCCTGTAACAGAAACCTGTCGGTGACCAGGAGGCCACCCTGCACATGAAGTCACCTATCCACAGGCAACCCTTTGGACAGGCGAAGGGAGCACAGGGCACGATACCTCCAACTGTTCAGAGGCTGCCTCCTCAGTGTCAAAATGCCTCAGCCTCAGGAGGATTAAACGGAGGAATTCAACAGAAGTAAATTCTCTTTGTACTGGATAACATGAAACGGTCCTTGGTATATTGAAACAAACAAACAAAACAACAACAAGATGTACTTCAATGAAGCTGAGCAAAAAACTCAGTGCGGGTAAAGCCAAATACAAACCAGTACAGATCTAGGATGGCATTCCGATGTAATCTTTTAAAAGTAGGGGGGAAAAGAAAAAAAATTTAAAAATCATAGCTCAACTAGTTCTAACTAGTCTGGTCTATCTGTACTCAGAACCTCTTCAGTCACTTCCACTCTGACCTTACTTCTACAGGTAAGCCTTCCCAACCGCGACTACCTCCATTCAAAGGAGGATTTCCTTTCCTCCAGGACATAGCTGCTCCCTAACACGCCAATCATACGCTGTCAGCTGAAGCATGAACCAAAGGCCTGGCTGCAGCAGTGATTCCTACCCTGGAAGATGTAGGGGCTGAAAGGACATCTCTGGAACATTCATTAGGTAAAGATGTGTCAACAAATTTAGAGAACATCATCTTGGTGCTGTTTCTGTCAGGGTTACCAGCTGCTATCAAAATGAGAGAAGTAACTGGGAAGTAACCAGAGCGCTGACAAAATACCTCAGTTCCTCTTCAAGACCAAAATATCCAGCAATGCTTCTGGACATGCACCATCTCCCCAGTAGAAGTTTCAAGATGATCAACAAGTATATTAGAAAGGCGCTTACAAAATGGATTTATCTTGCCTTGACTACGTTTGAAACTTTTGAGAAAATGACACGTGGAAATCCAAGAAGCTAACAGCGTATAGGCAATCCCCAGGACTTGCTGCTTCCCGTACATGGTCCCTTGTGCACTCACACCAAGATCTATGCTGCCTTGTTCACCTGCTGTCACAAGAACATATTGGAACATCTTGATAGGAGGAAAAGTAACAGGATGTCGTTGTGATGCACTCACTAGGAAGTGCACTGCTGGATTTCTGAGCATTTCAGAGCCCCTAATACTGGAAGTACTTTAAGCGCTGACATGGTAGTTCAAAACAGATAAGCGAGATCCTGCAACTTAGCTTCCACACACCATGTTTTGCTGTTCAGTTTACCAAAGCCCCAAAATTATGTTATCATAACTCACAACTTCTTAGCTGAGACCATAAGCTAACATCCTATTCCTCCTCATCAGCCACCATGAGGAATATTAAGCTTGCAAAGGACCACCTAAACACCAAGTTCTCACTGAAAAGATAAAAAAACAGGGAAGAAGGAAGAAGAAACTCTCAATCACCATGCACAGCTATTTTTTGATAGCAGAATTGATTCCACCTTTGGAATAGTTACATTTGATTAGTGGTAGACAGCTAGAGAAGTGAGAGAGAGGAAATTGTTCTGACGCTACATAACAAAGGTGCGAATTACAAGACTCGGACAATATCCAATAAGCCCATGGCCCGGACACAAGAGGAAGACCCCAAGGGCTATTACTACAACCTTTGAACTTGTAAATATTGCAATAACAAAAATACAATTAACCCATAGAAACTATTTCCATCATAAAACATTCCTAGTAATATTGCAGAAGGGATGCTTGTCATCTTCTGAAGTCCAGATCTGAAACTTCAGTTAAGCTTTTCCTCATGGTCCAAGGAGAAACTGCAGGACAGAAGTGTGACAGTTCCAGTTCCAAATTGTGACCTCTTTGCAGAGTTGGTGGTGGGGAGGAAAGAAAGGAGAGGATGGGAGGAATTTCTACAGTCCTTACAAGTACCAGCCAATTCCCTTTTGCCTCCTGGCTCAGCCCAGCTTTTTCTGCTGCTCGCCTGCCCATCTGCTTGAGAGCACCACGCACTCAAGCGCTCGTACCCCTTCTGCCCAGATCCACATTAGAGCTGACGTGACTGTGTGGAGCAGAAAGGAAACATCTTTCTCTAAGATAGATACTGTGTTAGCGTGGCTTTTAGGTCTGGAAAATAAACCACATGTTTGGAATGCTGACTGGAATTAGACAAGACAGAGCTCAGCCACTTTCTTCAATAGGAAAAATGCATTTTCCTGAACCATTGACTGCCTTTCTCCCAAAAAGATGCTGGAATCCTGTTTGTTAACCTGACCGCAGCTGCAGAAAAGGCTGTTGTCTTTTGGGATTTCTGCACAATAATTCTGAAATCTCTTTTCTTGTCACTCTGCCGCAGCAACATTCCATTTAGCAGACATTCACTTTTTAGTCTCTTTTGCAACAGACATTCATTTACATCTATTTTACATGAACTAAATTTGGCATTAACTGTAGTAGACCAGATGCTTAAATGATAAAAGAGCTGACTGCAGTGCTCATCTTTATTTACTGCTCTGGCTTGAGCTGTACTGATTTCTAAACATTTGCATATGTGCTGGTGAGATCTGACTTTTTTTCCCCAGTAACTTTTATTGCAGGAATTTCATTTTTCCTTAATCAGGTCAGTTCACCAACTTTGATTCCTGGTTTTAGCTTCTCCTTACATAGTTCAGAATAAATATAGCCGTGGACAAGCATCAATTTAATCTGTACAGCCAATATTTTTTTACAAATAAGAACAGGATGGGTGCTGGGGGATGGGGTTTTTTGCTGGCTTTTGAAGCTCCGCCCTAGTTAGACAGACCCCTTTTTCTCATTTCTCTCTTTACAGGCTGTTTCTTATGACCTTGCGTGAGTGAGGCTTTGTTCACTGAGGGTTTTCTTTCACTTAAAGAATAGGGTAAGCATTTTCTTGTATGTTCTTTTTCTTGGTTTTATTTTTTTTTTCACGTATCTACTTAGGTACTGAGATCCATGTATGTATCACAGATACACAAATGACAACAGTCATGTAAAACACCACGATAAACTAGTATCTTCAACAACAGTTACCAACACATGGATTATATCAAAGTTAACACATGGAACACATTCTGAGGTGAGAGTCAGATTTCTGTGTACATGCATCCTCCTCCTACATCATCCACACACAGTTATTTGTGCCACAAAAACAAACCTTCTGTTTCTCTAAACTTCCAGTTTCTGCCTCTTCATTTACTGCTTCCCTAACTAGTTTCATTCATATTTTTGGTTCAATGCATTTAACTGTTAGGCTAGACTTCTTATTCAATAATCATACATAGAGATTTCTTCTTTTTGATCCTTCTCATTGAAATGCAAACCACATCTTTTTAACACGTTAAAATAGCACAGTTCACCTAAAAAAGCACTTGTCATTTTGCACCATTAGCAAAAGACCCTGACCTAGCAAATACATCCCAACTTACCACTTTCAGAAAAGTTTTTCAACCCTGTGTTTGGTAATCACATTGATGGTCTGCCAGATCCCTGCCATTCTCTTGGTCCTGCAGAACCATTACCCCACCACTTTAATTGTCATCAGGTAGGAAATACCACGTACCAATCATGAAGAACTTACCTGTGCAGAACTGGACCTAGTCATGGTGCCTGTGACTAGGACCAGAGACCACTGCCATCCCCAAACCACCCCAACTATTGCCACCAAGCAAGGACACCAACAAACAGGATGGCACCACAGCTGATCTCACTCCTTCTGTGGTGCCAGAGGACATGGCCGGGCCTGTGGGCTAGAGGAGCTGCTTGGCATAAGACATCATCAGGCATCATCCCTCACACAGATGGTGTCCCTCCCCTCTTCCCGATGTGCACAGAAATTGCAAACCACTAAGAGCTCACCCACAAACATCACCATGGTGACTTTTAATGATAATTGCTGCCTCTCATTCACACACAGACAACTAACAGTGAAGCAGAGCATGTAAAGTTTTGCTCAGAAGTGCTGTTCCATGTGTAACTCCTGCAGAGTAAGGAACCACCCAATCCTTGCAGCCCACCCCAGCCCTTTCCCCACCCAAGGCTCCTCCCCCTTCAGATCTGTCAATGAAATAACTGTATATGGAACCAGTCATTACCAAAATTCCAGCACCTTTACTCCTTGAGTAGTCAGAAACCTTTTTGTAATTTCTAAGCTGAATTTATTCTTTAAAATTTTGTATCACCTGCTCCGGTAAGTATCTTTTTAAATTTTCTTCTTCTTCCTCGACGTTTATCTCTCACTGAATTTGTACATGGTATGAATAACTCTCTCCACCAGATTCATTCTACTAGGCTAAAAAAAAAAGAGTTCTTGAGCTATTATAGTATTTGAAGTGGATGATTCATCCACAAGGTCATATAATTCTTTCTGGAAGAGAACTGAGGCTGAAAGTCTTTCACATCCCTCCCCATAAGTCATCATTCATCTATTAATTGTTAAGACTAATGAGGCATTTCTGGTATTTTGGATGGCGACCTACCACGCTACCTACAAACTTTCACACCACACTCTCAGGACCACTTATCTCATCAGATAAGTCCCTGCAACAGCCCTAGGTCCATCCTCGATGACACTGCAAAGGCTCCTCCTGAATTTCAAAGACCTGAATGAGGCCCGCAGGGGCTGTGCCCAGTTAACACTGCTGAAAGAACTACATTTTGGCCTTCAGAGGTATCAACATTGCCAGGAAGCATGTTGCATTCAAAGACTACTTAGACCTACAAGGATCAATAATTTCATAGACCTCAACAGACTGGGCTCAATGGTCATTCCAGCAGCTGCAGAAAAAAAAACATTCCCCAAAGACAAGTGTTCAGAGTGTAACAAATGTCAGAAATCAAGATGCCTGTAAAACCTTCTAGGAGCCAGGCTGCTAAAATATCAGCAGCAGACACGAGCATATGTGTTTTTCCCATGTCAAATGTAAAGAGTCTCTCTTCAGGGTGGCCATAAACATAACTCCAAAACAAGGCCACACGCTTTTTGTTGCTAGTCCCTGTCTCAAAGTTCAGGAGCAGTTGAGCTTTCCTAACAAAGCTCCCTGCACTTGGTTCTTTTATGCAGAAGCTGCAGTAATGAGGAAGCCTACCAAGTGCAAAGGTTTCTTACCACAGCATCATTTGTCAGCAGAGACTGCTTTTTAAGATTACTGTCATGCTGCCCATAGACAACAGAAGTCTACTATTCTTTTTCAATTCCATATGCAATTTACCACCACCAACAAAAAAGGCTGTGGTCATTCAAAAATCAATCTTTCCAATTCATGTGTATCAGCATGCAGTGATACCTAAATAAATTTCAAGGCAGAAAACTGTTCTTAGGGAAATTTAATAAATATTCAGTTCTTTGGATTTTATCATCTCCAATAAACATAGCTACTAGCATGTAAAATCTTCATAATGGATGACTAAGCAAAACAGGTATTGCAAAGAAAGGACAGGAAAGGGGCCGTTCAACTTAAAAGTTCCAGCAGACTGAGCAAGAAAAAAGAAAACTAAAACAAACCACAAAAAACCTCAACCCAACCATTATAATAAGGTAATATAAAACTGATACATCCCTGCACTACAACTCTGGCTACTAGATCTATTTTTATGTTCATTTTATTAACTAACTCATTAACAACATCTTCAGATAAGATATTTTTTTTATCTGCACCTGCCTGTCTGATAAGACTCAGGCGCTACAGATGGGAATCATTTCCCAAGCAATACAAGATAATCACAGGAAAGCTGTGAACCCCGGACACTACAGAGGACAAAGTTTTAACCTTGCTGTAACACATTTAAGCCACTGAAGGACAAAATGGGCAAGTTTTTAAAAATAAACATCGGTTGTGCTACTGTGGGTGGTGCTGTCACAGCCATTTGTAAGTTTTTCTACCGATTTTTGTACTCAAGACTTGTGTATTTACGCAGCTAAAATACTTACACCATACCTAAGGCCCCGTTTCTGGATCCTTTTGCTGAATTAAAGATGTATTAGCACCTCCTTAAACTTAAAATCCTGACCTGTGTTAAACATAGACCTTCTGTCACTTGAAGGTCAGGAGTGGAAAGAAGAACCAGCTGCACTTCTTTTATGTGAGGAGTTACTGTATTTGTGCCGTTTCCATCCAGACTCCAAGGAGGAATAAACAGTCTCCCACGACATAAAACAAAAGCCTCACTTGAGAGAGAAAATCTGCCGAGATACAAAACAAACCCCAGGGAGAGCTCTCCCAGCAGTCCACGCGCCACAGATGAGTGAGGAGAGCTGTCAAGACAGAGAGAATTGCTGAAATGCTCTGCATCCATCCCCACTGTCAGCTCCGGCTTACTGGTGGATCGCTCCTTTCAGGATAGATTAAAATGTACGGAGTAACTCCGAGGCTGACCACTTCAGTTCATCCTGCAGTGGGTATCATTTTAATTGCTACATTTTGTTATCAGGAGTAATAAGAGTAACCTTAGTAGTGCTTCTGTCAGCATAGTGTGCATTTCCCTATGTTATCCTTTTCGTTTCCTTTGTGCTTTATCTTACACAGCATCTTACTCGGCAACACTCCTAAACCTGAAACCCCACCATAAAAACCTCGAAGGAACTGTTTCATCCACCACTGAGATACAGATCTCTGGAGCTCATCTCTGCTGAACAGCAACTGGAGTTTCCCCAGGATGTGTGGGGATCATATTTGCATGATTCTAAAGCTCTTCCCTTTGGATCTTTTATGTTGATGTTTCACATCAAAGATGGGACAATCAACGGCAACACAGAACAGATGAACTACTCCCCACTGAATCCTTTGGGTATCAGCTGGAGCTCTGCCAAGATGCCCAGCTTTGTACACTATTATAATTCATTTCATTTCTTACAGGTCAGATATTTAAGTTCATCTTTTTTTCCACTTTCCTCTGCTTTTATCACCGTGATTTTTTCAGTATGGCATCATGTAGACAAGTAGTTTCTTCTTACTCATAGACAATGTAGTTTCTTCTTGCTCTTGGTCTGTCCAGACTGTGAGATTTAGAAGTTTTGTTTCTGAAATTCATACATTTTAATTAAAAAGTGTAAAATACTAGACTTCCAGACATAATTAAAGCTAATACAGTGTTCCAGATCAGAAACTCTAATTAAATTTCAGTATCTCCTATTGCTAATAATCACCCAGTCAGCAAATATCACTGACAAATTTCTCCCCTCTCTTGCCTTTCTGCCCCCAGGGCATTGCTGCCCCAATACTTAATTGGAAATTAAACATTTTCTCGCTGTACAAGCTAGCCACACTTGTACTCCTATTTAAAGTTCACAACTAGAGATGCTTCTAATGTTGGAAAAGAAATAATTAGCGTAAAGAGGAAAATGTCTTTCTTGAAATGCATAAAACTGTCATTCTGTGACCAACATTTAGTGGCAAAGAACTCTGAAACATGAGTTTCCAGCCAGAATAGCCACAAGTTCCTTGCTTGGGAAGAGGAGACAGAAGGTGCATGAGAAAGACATAAAGGTTCATACAGATAGAAAGATAAAGATTTGAACACTAAAACAGATTGTAAAAAAAGAAAATTCTTTTAGTGATGGCCCAGTAACAAAACCTCAAAGTAATTGTCCACATATGGTAAGTTTGCTGGCGGGTACTGAAGACTGAGCCTGGAGTTCAGAGCCCTCCCCTTGCCAAGGGAACGGCACTTTTCCTACTCACTGTCAGTGCTACACTCTGTGTAAATGGACTTGTGGACTTCTCTCTAGACTGTCACTCTAGATTTCATTCACACTAAAGCAACTAGCAAAGAAAAAACATTTTAAAAATAATAGTCTACTAGGTCTGGGGGGTATGCCGAATTTAAAATGGGAGGTATTTGCTGTGATAAATTCTAACCTAGAAGACACTAAAAGGGTATTTCTTCCTAACAATTTAATATTTAGCTATTCATTTAATTTCACAGCATATATTTTTTAAAAAGTCAGTAAAACAAATGCATTGAGGTAGCCCTCTGCCCGAGCAGCTAAAAAGCAAGGCTAACCTCCAGCATCACATGGCAGCAAAAAGAAATGCTGTCCTGGCAGTGAGGCAACATTTCATGTTGCCAGCTGGGAGACTCGGCAGAAAAAGTGACCTTAATACACTCCTTTACTGGAGCTAGCGGAAAATAAACGCACTGAAACAGTTAATATGCCTCATTCTGCGGAAAGACAAACCTACAGCCTTTGCTCTGTTGTTCTGAGCCAAGGCAAAGCACACCCGCAGGACACTCCACAGGTCCTGCCCTTTCGGGGGCGCCTCCTGCACAGCGACGGCAGCAATTTGGAAGTCAGAAAAAAATGAAAGGAAAACAAAAAAAACCCAACAAAACTATGAAAGACAATCTGAAATAACTCTCAGGGACAGAGTCTGTCCAACGGCTGTGTCACCAAATTGAGAAAGGAGAATACGAGACATGAAGGGAAGCAGAGAGGTGCGTCAGGCTGCTCCCTCGCCTGGGCGGCTTCTCGCCAGCGCAGAGGCTGTGGTGGTGGCTGCGGGCAGCGGCAGGCCTTGCTAACACACTCTTTACCGTGCCCTTACCACCTGGTGTCCTGAGGCATGGACAGGAACGTGTACAAAATATAGTCTCCATTTGCTCCATGCACAGAAGCAGTGAACAGCCAGGTGAGGTGGGGCTCCTGCAGGGGAGAGGAGACAACTTTGACCTGACTCATCCGATTGACTCGATGCACGCGGAGTGGAGCGTGGAAGAGGTTTCTGTACCCATCTCACGGAGCTACTGAATTGGTTTGATTCTCCCTCTCTCTACACATTCATCAAGTCCATATTGATGACATAAGAAGGGCCACGAGGATGATCAGAGAGCTGGAGCACCTCTCCTATGAAGACAGACTGAGAGTTGGGTTATTCAGTCTGGAGAAGAGAAGGCTCTGAGCAGACCTTCTTGTGGCCTTGTAGTATCTTAAGGGGGCCTACAAGAAAGCTGGTGAGGGACTTTTTAGGATGTCAGGTAGTGGTAGGACTAGGGGGAATGGATCAAAACTAGAGGTGGGTAGATTCAGCTTAGACGTTAGGAAGAAGTTCTTCACCATGAGGGTGGTGAGACACTGGAACAGGCTGCTGCCCATGGCAGGGGGCTTGGAACTAGGTGATCTTTAAGGTCCCTTCCAAGCCTGACAATTCTATGACATGACACAAAAGCATATAGAGACCAAGCAACCCAGTATGCCACAGCCGCGCAGAACCCACACAACCTGGATTTGAAGGGATCATGTGAAAAAGGCTGACGAAAGCACAGGCGGCCCATCCTACAGCCTGCACTCAACACACCGGGTTTAGTGTTGCCTCCTATGATCACCACAACCACTTACGGTTAGACTCAATGATCTTAAGGGCATTTTCCAACCTAAATGATTCAGTGGTTCTACAAACACCACCAAAAAAAGAAAACATAATTAAATCATACTTCTCCCGTGACCCAAAATCCAGGTAATTGCTGTCACAATCACACAGCACTCGGGGTACCAGCACCACAGTATTTGGCCTTAAAGGCTTCCTAATAGAGCATTTTGTGAGTTATTCTTATACCTATAGACAAAGCAGAAGCTATTCAAGTGATACAAGCCACAAAAGCTGCTGCACATCTCAAGATCTGATCATGGTGTGTATTTAATTATGCCATGAAAACAGCTTCACATCAAAAGAAGCCAGAGTCAACTCTTCTTGATTTGTGGGTGTCACGGTCGGGGCGCAAGTGTCCAACCCACAAGCATCCGACCCACCTCCCAAAATCCTCCTATACAGCAATGCTTGTGCCCCAGACCGCAACAGTGGGTTATCTAAGTTCTCATTCCTATTAAAGCAAGTGACCAGCTCAACAAATTATTACTGTTTTGTGCTGAAATGAACTTGAATTTCCTGCATTTCATTTAACAATACAAATCTTGACTTCAAACATCAATTTTTTGAAGAGAAAACTTGCAGTAAAACCACATCTTGGCAACGCAGCAGTCGCAACTCAACCACAACAAGAATTTGTGATTGTGTTGCACAAAAGCTTCTTTCAGCATTGTTTAAATACACAACTACATTGTGAGATAAAGAAATATGATCTGCAACTGCTGAGGATCAGATCTGAACCTTCCAAAGGTCTGCGCTGATTTTGGGCTTGGCAAACCCAACTCGCATCAAACTTTGTGTTGCTTCAAACTTACAAGATCTGTTTCTGCAGCATTTTTTCCCCAGTACTCACTTCCCTGCATCCTTGAAATAACACAATGAAAGGAGATTTCACATCAGCTAGTCGACATCGCATGTGAAATGCAAATAACCCTGCTACCAGAAGATTTTTATGTGATCTATCACCAATATAATTATCATACACTCATGAGAAAGTCTCACCTGATTTACTGGAAGACTTTTCAAATTATGACAGTTTAATGAGAGCTACCTAACATGACTGAATAAGGTTGATGACTTAACTGGGGACTTTCACAAAAAAAGCAGGTAGGCTGGGTTCAATAATAACTCTCATACTTATATTAACATCTCACTTACATAAAAATAATAGTGAAAATGTGACAGAGAATACAAAATTGACTTCAGGTTACTAAATACAAAGGAAAGAAAAAAGGACCTCACACAATGCTCCAGAGACAGATGTGAAGTAGCCTGAGCCAGCAGCAAGGCAGGACACTGGAGGCAGCAACGCAGCCGTTGTCCTTCACCCACCGAACTCAGCAGAACCCACCACACGTGGGGTCCTGCCACAGCACCCTTTGCATGCTCTCACCATCATGGCACAACCGGAGCTGCCCATGATACTGGGCCACGCTCCACCACACAGCGTGGGATGCTCTCGCTAATCTTCCTTTGCTAAGTGTAAGCGGAATTTGGATACCATTGCATGAAGGTTTCTACTTCCTCCTTTATGCTCCCTTTTCTGATACTTATTGCTGTGCACGCTAAAAACACTGCCTTGATGCCTCTGAACGTGTTGAACAGTCCTCATGAACAAATGTCACCATCCACATACATGTGAATAACCAACTGCATAGGCGCCAACTCCACCATCCTCAGGCACCGCACATTTTACAAACCAGTGTGTTACCAGCTGTAGGGTTAAAATAATTTCCCTTAAATCAGAAAGGTTTTCATCCTCATACGGCAGAGTCAGTCTATGGATTAAAGAAATGCTTAAGTGGCTCAGCTAACTGGAGACAAATGTTGCTTTTGCAGTACGTTGAAGTTGCCAATATGAGACCCATGGATGCCACCTGTGACACTCCAGAGCAGCCAGTCCCGCGGAGTGTTCAGCGGTGCGGCGGGCTACGAATAAACACTAGTGAGAATCAGAAGAACACACATATTCCTTAAACAGCACAAAAATTCTTAACGGCAATGCTTTTTTTTCTCATGACACCTGCACAGTTTCATGAGAAGTAACAGCTTAAGCTCTTGCAGCAGCTTGAAATATTATCTGCCAAGTGTAATTTTTAAGGTAAGAACAGTCTGTTTGTCCTCTTACTATTACCTCATGGATACGTGCCTAGCATGCCTACCTAGAACAGATGGGAGCCTGACCGGACCTGTCTGGTATGACCTAGGAGACAAGTTACAAGGTCTATTGGGGTCACAGCATCAGAAAGAACATTAAGGTTTAAGTAACAATGAAATAACTCCATTCCAATGCAAACACAGTAGGCCAGGTTTGCTAATACAAAGCTCGGTCACATCGCACAGCGCAGCTGACCTGCGCTGAACACCAGCATATTTCTCAATGACTGCTGGCAACAGCAATGCAAAAGATTTTGAAGCCTACACAAAAATCACAGCTTAGAAACACATCATAAAAGGTACCTGAAATTATATTTCAAGGTGTATATCATACTTCTGTTCAATGTGCAATCTTCAGTTTTAAGTACTTGGCACAAAGAAACACTGCTTATGAATTTCTAACACCTACCTTTATCAGGGACAGTTAATTGCATTTGTTTTCACGCAACTGATTTCACACATTAGGTGTAATTTGCTCTATCGCTGGGTGTAACTCTCCCCGGTAGACATTACTGTTCCTGTTGGTGTGGATGTAAGTCATACATAAAGGAAAAAGCAAACAGGGAAGGAGCCAAAAAAGCACTCAACTGCCTCAAAGGCGATGTGGACAGAGTTTAGGTAACTATCTCTACAAATGTCATTCAGTGCTCTTCTTCAGCTCATCTCTCCAGCCCCATGAGAGATGCCAGGCACCTGGGTTTTGCACAGAAACCCTGAGACAACACACAAACCTTTGGCACAGAATGAGGTGCTGCCAGATGCAGTAAGACGCCTTTGTCTGTGTACGCTTCCAGTCCCATTGTCCTTGTGCCCAAGTGCCCCAAGAACCTGTCAGAAGTCGCACAGAAACCACTGACTTCCACAAAGAGCCTCCCGGCTGGAGCCACCCAAGTCCATGAGAATCAAGGCAAGGGAGACATGCCATCTCCAAGGCCCTGTGTAACCGTCTGCTGCTGAGGCACAGGAGTGGGAGAAGCGTGAGGGTTAAGTCCCCCTCACTCAATATGACACCCAGAGCTCCTTCTCTTTTCAAAAAGAAAAAAAAAAAAGCACTGTGGCAATGGAAGCAAGAGGTTTCCCGTCTTTCTCTTTTCCCACAACTGAACACGTGGTAAACACAGGAGCAGAAAAGCAACTGCCAGGACGTGTAACTCCGCGTGTTGGCGAGCAGCCATGAGATGGGAAGTGGATTGCCTGTCCCCTACTCCAGCTGTCTGCAGGTGCTTTTTTGTTTCTTTTTCTTTCACCTGATCAGCATTTAATACAACGGGTACAAATACTCAGCGGACCAAACCGTAACATCTGAGCTATTTCTGAATTCCAGTGCTTTTACAGCAGTAAAAGGATAAATAAATAATGGAGCACTCAAAATCACTTGGCAATAACCATTAGCAACCACTTACAGACTCCCACTCATTTTTATTTGGGCTCCAACTACTTCTATGTGATGTCACTGAAAATTAGTTTCTAAATCTTCTCCTGAGCCTGCTCTATTTGCCAAGAATTCAAAGAGAAGCGATAGGTGGATTTGGCTATTCAGTTATCCTTCCTTCAGATGCGATACCTCCCCTTGATGACTCCAGCAGAAGATGAATGCTTACTGTCTGTGTTTACTCTAACCTGTGTGATATAAACACCACAAAGCATATTCAGCATGAAAATAAAAATCTAAGTGCCTAATTATGTAAGTAGTCTCACCGGAGTCAATCACTTACTTTTAGTTAGACACATACCTTGCTCAGTCAGGTTGAAAATTACCACATTAAGAATTTTCGCACTTGCCTCTCTCCAAAGGCTACGAGAGCACCGCGCTGTGCACGCAGGACTGATTTGATTACCCCAATCTTTTATTGGGAAATAACGTATGTCATGGCAATGTCAGACGACTATTGTTTCCTTTGTTCTGTTCAGAGGGAGGAAATAATAGGTGTCAGGAAAGCAGTACAACCATGTGTCTCAGTAATAAAGTGGTATATTAATGAGCATCCGTAAACCATTATAATTAATGCAGGGGAATGGATATTGCCTACTAAACTCCGCAAACGCTCTAGTAGCTCCACACCCAACTGCCATTTTATTCCATCCCAGGGTTTTCCGCTCATGGCAGCTCCTTCGCAAAGCCATCAGACACTGTGAAATCATATGCTCGAGGGAATGGGCAGATACATTTTAATAGTACAAGTGACAGTCAAGAACTGTTATCCACTCTGTTCATCAGTAGCAGCAAATGCATCCCATAATCTATGGGAGGTATATACGGATAACCTTGAGGCTACAACATATTTAAGAGGCTACAGAGGAAGATGGACGGGCACAAAGGTATGGATGTGTATGGATTTGACTTTTTTTAAACAAAGGTACATTTGTGAATTTTACATAATTTTAAAGTTTCAAGCCCTGCTTGATGTGCCTGCAATAGCATGTAGCCTTCAAATAAATAGTTTTGAAGTTTAGCTTCAAAAATCCAGCCTGACAATTTCTGTCTTCAGGCACACACACACACGTCCCCCCCCAGAAAAAAAAAAAAAAGAAAAGTGCAAGTACCATCAAGGTGACACACTAAGATGGTTGAGTATTTATCAGCAGAATAACCACATGGGTCACACAGCTCTGGCCCTTCAGGAATACCGAAATAAAAACTCAATAGTTTTTATGATGTACAAATGGTTCATTTTTCCTCTTGGATAACTGAATTCTAAATCACATTGAAAAGTGGGACCCCTTCAATTCCCACCTCTACTTTGTTTAACTTGTAATTCCCTCTGCACGTAATGTGTTCTAAGCTCTTAATTCACATTCGTCTTGTGGTTTGTGTACTGAATTCACCTAATAATTCATTTTGATGATACAATTCAAAGCATCATTTGTTGGTTTGGGTTTTGTTTTTTTTTTTTTTAGTAGGTTCTGGAATAGATTCTTTTTCACTGCAACACTTCTTTCAGGTACCGTTCGCAGCGTACTGTTTAAGCTTGCCATTAGTCTTGTACTTAGCATATGCTCGCTTAGCACAGCCACATTTATTATTTTTATAGTTGAACACTAGATAAGAGCTCTACACACACACACACACAGGGGTGCCTCAACTTTTCAGCATGACACAGAGGCTAAAACACCAGCACCACTGTGAAACGGTTGAACTGGAGGTTCTTTCCAGATAAAACGATGCAAATTGTCCCATCAAACATCCTGCATGGCTTCCAGACCCACCATTCCTACTGCTCCACAAATAAAGGCAACCTCCAGAAGTAGTAAGCCAACTAACATAACTCATGCAAACAACGTAAGCAATACCTACACGCAGCACAATCCAAGTTTTCCTTCCTATAAAATACCATTTTCAGTAACGTGGTCAAGTGAGCCATTTTTAAGTAAGGTTTTCCTGTCCTGGATATCTACCAGCAGCTGTGTTGCAGCAAACCCTCCCTCTATTTCTCTAAGTAACAGCTCCATTTAGTTATTTTTTTGGACTCTCCCCTGTCCCTGGGCCCCTACTTTGACACAAAGACTGAAGCATATGCCTTTTGCCATGTCTCTGAATCATCTCAACTTGTAAATGTTTAATCACACCCTCTTAATATTCTTCCAGCAATCATCTGATTTCTCAATGGTGCATGAGCCAGACCAAGGCAGGAGAGGACAAAGCCACAGGGGAAAGATGCAGCTGGGGAACCCAGGAAACAGGAGGACAGAATCACAGAATTGCTGTGGTTGGAAAAGACCTTTAGGATCCTCAAGTCCAACCGTTACCTCTCTCTATCAGGCCCACTTCTACACCATATCCTTGAGCACCATATCTAGACAGCTTTTAGATACATCCAGGGATGGCAATTCAATCACTTCCCTGGGCAGCCTGTTCCAGTCTTTGATGACCCTTTAGGTGTAGATGTTTTTCTACAAGCAGAAGACTGCAGGAGCTGAGGCAAAGAAAGTCAACTGTAGCACACTCAGCTGGGAACCTGGAATAGGACCCCTTTTCCCACTTCATCCTCCAATGGCAGGACCACGAGAATCAACATCATCCTCCTCAAGTTGTGGAAAAACCTAAGAGAAAGAGACCTATAGACCCTTCCGGAAAACACGGACAAAAGCTTGAACAACTAAACCACCACACTGCATGGACCCCAGAGAGCTAACGTCAAGGCCGCTAAGATATGTTTTCACTCCATTGCAATCATCTGATAAGAACAATACAGATTGGTTTCGGAAGGACCTGGTAACATTCTAAATTCAGTACTGATCCGGGGACAGCGGCTAATGGTAACAGAGTCACACAATGAATGACAGAAATAATAAACACTGAACACCTGCTTTCAGGGCTTCATCTCCTTCACTGATGGACGTGTCTGTACTGTGCACTGAATGAGGCAGAGGGACCAAAAAAGGTCCCCACCACCTGTGATTTTATCAGTAAGGACTATTTCAGCAGTGGATGCAAGAGACTTAAGATTGAATAGGTGACCCAAATATTAAATATCCCCAAACGCTTGATTTTTGGAGTCTTAATGTGTCTTTTGGTTTGATTCCTCAGGTGTTTTTAAGATACTTCTGGTAATTTCTGTGGAGAAATCACAGCCTAATGGTTTAGGAACAGACCTGTCAGTCTGGGAACAGAGTCTGAATCCTGGATTAGGTACTGACTCTGTGTGTCATGTTTCACAAATCACTTAATGTTTCTACCTTGGTTTAATGTAATGTGGGAAATTAGTAGGAATAGGAGGCTCAAAGAAGTTTTCTGGCTGGAGTCTGTTGCACTGCTACGGTAAAGAACAGCCCCACAAACCCCCTTTGAAAAGAGGTCTCAGTGATCCCTTTGGACAAATGAGAAACACATCAATAAATAGCTAATGTTATCCTTACCCAAAAGTGCTTCCTCTAATAATAATCTTGGCCAGAAGAACATAAAAATAACTCAACTAGGCCATTCCAGGGGACCTACCAACCAAGCATCCTCTCTCCAACCACAGCCCATAACGAATGTCAAGGGATCTGCTGGCACTTCCTAAGGATCCCCCA
Organism: Coracias cyanogaster; assembly: GCA_033124195.1. NCBI lineage: Eukaryota > Metazoa > Chordata > Aves > Coraciiformes > Coraciidae > Coracias > Coracias cyanogaster. The sequence goes on from JAVSBS010020999.1 coordinate 31,318, forward strand.
GGCCCTTCCTCAAATCAAATATCGTACACCCACTGGGTGGGATTTTCTTCTGACGTGCAGCAGCTTTTCCAATCTCACCACCCTGTGACCAAGGGTTCTCTAGATTAATGATGTGCTGCGTGAAAAAGCTCTTATTCTACATTTGGGCAAGATATTTATATTCAGGTTTTAATACTGTTTGGCTGTGTTCTACAGGGACTAAGAAGATGTTTTTGGCATATCTTGCCTTCTAATGTGCCTGTTCCATGTATACTGGCCCTGAGCTGGCCGCACGCTGTGACTGATTTCCCAAGACCACGAGCTCCGTGCTATTGCTTCCATGCTCCCCTTGCAGCACGCAGCCGGGCCCACGCTGCAACAGCCTTTGTGCAGTGATCTATTTCAAGATGCTCTTCTTGAACTGATTTTTTTTCCCCACCTACCATGAAAAAAAAAAAAAAAAAGTACTCTGTTCCAAATAATGGCATGGCAAGCTCCCAGGGCCGTCACAGACCTCAGAGCCGTGGTTTCACACATCAGGATTACAAGTTTGAAGCAGACAGTGCTGCAGACCAAATGACTGACCCGGGGGCCTCTTGCTCTACTGTCAAAAGAGCAGTGGAGCATAGCGAAGGAGTTCTTAGAATGAAAAGTGTGTTTGAGGACTTAATAATTGATAATTTTTTGTTCAGATTTGAGATGTCAATGCTACAGGAAGAAACAAAAAGGTACTAATTTGGGTAACGTGAACAAACCATTCCAGTAGCATTAGAAAGCCGCTTCTCTGGATCGGGCTCTTCAAGGGCTTCTGTGCCAGAGACCCGGGAGGTGACACGTGCTGCAAACAGGAGTTAGCGACCGAGGTGATCTCACGAGTGCAGAACATAAATACAGTGTACGGTGCAGACACTAAAAATAAAGGAAAACCTACAACAGTTGCTTGGGACTGGGCCACTTCCCCTGCAAGTACAAACCAGTGCTACACTCTTCAAATTAACTATAAATCTAGAGCAGTGAAACAACCTGAGACAGCAGAGAGATCAGGATCTGGATTCTGACACATTACATCCATCACGGTTTTTAAATGATCTATTTCCACAACTGATGTGCATTCTAAATCATCTTGAACAATCTCACCCACAGAACATGATCCAATCAGCAGGAAATGTTGTGCCCTTACAGAGATGACAAAATTAGACCACATAGTGGTGGATAAGTGTAGCTTAGCTCTTAATACAAAAATAATTACATTTGAATTTCAACATCTCACACAGCTAAGTCTAGGCAATGATGGTTTAAGGGCAAGAAAAAATTATCATAAATCATCTTAATTTCATCAAAATTATTTTAAATCATTACAGTCTGAAACCAAACGAAGAACAACTGAAGAAGCTTTAAAAAGTGTGGCAAATAATTTACAAAGGGAGTTTACATAACTCAAAATCCAAACACAAACATAGCAATTGTAATGAATGTACCACACCTGATAACTATCTAGTCATGAACAAAAATACAGAGATTCTTATATTAACACTTCAAATTTTCATTCTAATTAATACAGTGGATTTAGGACTATAGAAAATGTAGCGGTTTCAATCATGCTGTCTTGATTCTGAGCCCAGTCATGCTAGTTTTAGAATGAAAAATCTGTAAGAATTCTAATGGCACTGTTGTGTAACTTTACATTGCATTAAAATTATTAAATCAGATACATCGGGAATGCTTCACCCAAAAAGTGTGACTATCCAGTGTCTAACACTTGCCATGGCATTTTGCACATGTGCCAAGAGGCACCAAAGTGCCTGTGAATGCACTTACCTGCTTCTGCAGCGATTTATTTGTTACATTTAAGGTATTAAAAAAAAAAAAAAAAAACCAAACCTACAAAGCTCAAGACTGAAGCGAAGATGAGAATCTCAGCATGAGTCAAAACTCCCATATTCTTTCACGAGACTTGTGAATATTACACCAAAACAGCAATTAAAGTCCTTGTAAGGGATATCAGCCACTCAAAGCCTTTCAGCTACAAAAATGGAGGGATACAGGGCAAGACATGCTTGTTCCTTTCCACCTTCCTCTTGGCCTACATCTTATTCACAATGTGCTCCATTGCTCCGTAGCGATTTTCAGCCCCACCTCCCACAGACACACAGCATCCATACAGGCAAAAACGGTAAGTCTAAGCAGCAGGTACTCACCTTGCAGTGCTCTGGTGAGTTTTAACACCGAGACATCCGCATGTCCGACTGTCCCACACTGCTGGCATTTAAGTCAGTCTACCTCAGCATTGCTGACGTCAGTGCAAAAGGGACACACAAAAAGCAGACAACCCATCACAGAAATAACAAAAGAGACTGATTTTTTTTTTTTAATTACTCTTTAGCTCTTACTAAAAATACTCTTGATATTTCCTAACAGATGAAAACTTCTTTGTCTTTAGTCATCTGTTTACTACACCATCACTATAGTGCCTAGTCACGGGAAAATACACAATTTCTTTCATGGGCACGCCTTTCAGATTATCAAATATATTTCAGACTAAGAATTACTTTTAAAAATACCTGCATGGAAACAAAGAGAAAAACTGCAGCGAAAGAAAGCTCTCATACTGCCATTTTAAACCAACATGGCCATCCAGTTACAGTTCATGATTCAAAAAGTGTAAAATAGGCCACGTCACTGATTGACATCCAACAGAAGCCATTTTCAAGCCTGTGACGTACTCTGGTCATCAGTAAACCTTCTGAGTGTATTATGAATTATGGCAATAATCACGCAAAGCCTTTACCTTATAAGAGTATCTGTTAAAAATCTGGTTACCTTCACATCAAGTTCCTAATAATTTATTCATGAGCTGTCCAGTAAGTTCACTGCTAACAACCGCACTCCCAAACACACCTTCCAAGGCAAATATATACAAAAACGACAGTACAATTCAGAAGCTAATCCGGACTTCCAGCTTACACCAGAAGAAATGAGCCTCTTAAAAACAATCGTTTTCACCTTTAAGATGCACTGAGTTGTAATTCCTTAAGTGTCTCCTGTGAAATGCTGCAGGAGAATGTAATGGGGGGAAAAAACATCATATTCTATACTCTGGCAGAAGTAAATCATTCTGCAGCCTGAATACTAATTAGAATAAACACCGTTTTGATTTTTATTTCACAATACCTGATGTTTATCTGCCCAGGCATCAGTCATATCGCACACATTTGCTTTAAAGCTTTATGACTAACTAAATCCACCTCATTTAATCATTCTAATAAATCTACACCTCAGTAGAAACCATTAAATGAGATATTAATAATGCACTTTACACACCTGCTAGACAGACTATACAAGTAAAATACAGAAGTACAATGAAAAATATTTGCACTTAAGTGCTAGACTCCTGTTCATTCTCCACTGCAGAGACAGATGAAGAAAAGATTAGCAAATGCACCTCATCCATGTTTCAGAAGAACTGCCCCCTTTTACCATCAGAGTATATTCAAGGCCACTTCTACTTTTCTGATAATATATAAGGACTTCTATGAGCAGAATTCATACTTTAAAACCAATATTTGGAACAAAATACCAAGGCTCATATTCTACACCTAGGTCTCCTCCTACACAAGAAAACAACTGATCACAACTGCAACCAAACCTTGATGGTGACTTGCCCATTGCTCATGCTGAAGTCAGCTCTACAGCCCCTACAAAATCTGGGGGGTTTTGTTTAAGGCATTTAATGCCAAATGTCATCAAATATTTTAGGAACCCTGCTGATGTTTCAATGTGACTTGGTTCCTTGCTTTGAATTCAGTCTGTGGTACAAGGCACAAGCTCTGTAATAAACATCTGCTAAACTCTAAGACTATACAACTCATGGCAAATATTCTCCAGCTTGCATCTCGCTATGGCAAAGTAGATGGTGGAGCACAGGGTCCTTTATGTTTTAACAAAGGACACATCCCACTTCAACATGTCACTTCCTCAGCACGTGGTGCAAGGCCGCCAAGTGGAACTGGAACTAGAACTTATCAAGATTTCCCCGTACGCATTTTCCAGCCTCCCAGATTTAGGCCCTGTCAGGATTTCACACCAACACAACAATACACAGCCTAAGAGCTTCTCTAGTCTAAACATGGTCTTCATCTCTGTATTCAGTATCCCTGGTTCTCCAGCTAGAGTCATGACAGCCATTTTACACACGACAGAGTAACTCTCGTGCACACAACCCCATCTACAGGTGATGGGCTGTCCAGAAACCAGGTTGCCCTAGGAAACCAAGACTAACCATCTAACCATTGCCACTAAACACCCATTTCCCATGAGGTCCATCCTGACAGGAACACTGCACGTGTCATGTTGTACCAGGTACCCACTTGCCCACCACAGCTTTTTTTTTTAACTAGAACATTCAGTTGCTAAACCAATTTTTATCACCTTTCCTTTCTGCCCTACGTTAATCGCCTCTATGCTGCACTAGTAAATCCTACCCTGAAGTTTAGTGAAATTGCTCCAATTGTCCTCATTCCGCCCTCAGCTATGAATTCCATAACTCATTTACAGAACTCAAGTAGAAGGGCATAACATGAGTCTTCTGTTATCTACCTACAACTTCTTTTATTTCCCAAATCACTCAGTTCTTTCGTTTTTCCATTTCCTTCACCAAAAAGAGCAGCTTAACAAATTTGTAAATTCAGAATCTCTCTATTCAACTAGTTATACGTCTGTCCTCTGCTGTAATTTCTTCCAGCAAAGATCTCCCTATTTTACTTCTTATGCCTGAAAAAAATCCTAAGATACAATCTATCTAATCCTGGGTCTAGTGTTCTGTCAAACGCGCTAATGGTGATGGCACCGCATTGTCCTGCCGTGTCATTTCAGCTCCCCTCAGCCTCATTCTGTTCTGATCTATTGCCAAAATTTCAGTGTCTGAGGTACTAAAGCCCACTTCTTACAGTGAAATTGAGAGCATCCATAGGAAATAAGTCTTATTTGCCTCTATTGTATAGTCTCACCTTCAATATATTGGTAACTATATATTTATAAAGATTTTCTTGTGTTCACCTCTACTTCCCTTCCCATTATGTCACTTAAACTATGGCAGTACCTATTTTAATGCAGAAGTGCACTTGGTCTTGGTCTGTGCCCTTTTCCACTACCTTTCCTCATGACAGTTTCCACATCTAGTTTGACACAATTCAGTCCTTAATTGCATGGTCTAGTTTACCACATTTACAGTAAAGCAATTCCTTAGGCATGAAATTTATTTTTCTACTCGAGAAGTGCAACAGCCTGATTATACAGATATCTTTACAAAAATATTTGCTTTCCTCTCCGACATCTGTTTTTTGTTTTTGTTTCTAAATCCTCAGCCATAGTATTCATATCCAGATTATTTCTGTCCTTATTTCTCCATACTTTGCACAAAAAATGCAAACATCACAAATTCCTGCCAGAGTAATTTCATTATATTTACCAGGATTTCATCATGCAATTTAATTTAACTACACATACATTTTCTTTTCTCAAACACAAACAGCAGCATTCTGAGTTTTGTATAAAGGCTATCACAGTGAAGTCAAAGAGGAACATTACTCTGATTTTATCTCATATAACTTTGCTAAAATAGATTGTTGAAATAGATTATTGCAGAATAAGGTACAAAGCCAGTCCTTTTCTCTCAGCATAAAATTATCATTTTTCTAGTTATGGTTTTGCTGGACAATATTAGTACGATTTCTTATGGAGCTACAGAGATATGTTATTTCAGTAGTAGTTGGAGCAACTTGTTTGTGTATGCACACATCTATAACATGTAAACATTTATAAAGCACTTAGATGACTCGATAAATTTTATCATATCTTCAGACGGTATTGCATTAAGCTTATCACCTTGGCTTATATCTATTTTTTTCCTGTATTGCCTGAATATAAAGCCTTAAAATTCCTCCAAGACAACACGAGCAGTTCATAGTTGTTCTGACAGGTCCTCACCTCTTTCCGCGTGCCAGCCCTAGCACTTGTGCCAGGAAACCGCTGTGACTGGTAACTGATGGCGTATCACTGTGAAACTTGGTAAAAAAAGAGACAAAAGGGCTGTTTGTGGTGCCACCATGGGCAGAACGGGAATATGTTCTTAACGTTCTACGTCCAAACTTGTGCAAGTCTCAAGTGATCACAGAACCACAGGCTGTGAAACTCGGAGCACTGTTTTACACTGAGTGCTTTATCATCCAAGCTGCATCATTGTAAAACTCACTGGTTTGCAGGAGGAACTGTTCCACGCAGTGCCAGATTATTCTTATCTCTCATGACCTTCATTACTAGACCACAACCCCCTTCCTATAATCTCCAGTTTTCAATTTATGCTTCCCAGTCAGAGTATGAGAACACACATTGTTTCCTCTATTGCCACGTACACCTTTCTCAAAAGGGCAACATAACCACATTCACATGTGCAATTCAAGGCACGCTAAAAAAAAAAAAAAAAAAAAGTATTTAATATGTATTTTATCCACGACTCAGATTTCAACTGAACTCTGAGGTTAAAAATATTATTGCATTTCTCCAGTGCAATTTCATTACCTGAACATTACTAGATTAGTAAACATGCAGTAGGAGTTTTGCTTTGAGCTTCTGGTACATTAAACCAAATATCTGTGTGTGCAAACAAAGAAAACTGTGTGAAAAGACATGGGGTTTTTAATGAACTAATCCAAACATCCCTGTTTCAAAGAAATATGATTAAGGGTTTGTCTTGTTGTGTTACCCTCGGGGGGGGGGCGGAATCACAGGCAGGCTTTTTCCCTCAGACTCCCCTGGAACCATAGCTAGCTATGCTGCAACTTACATTCACTGGAATCAAAGACTGAAAAACCACTGCCAGTGGGTCTCTCCCCAGTATCACATGTTGATCTTCAATATAGAAAGCCCAAGGTTTAATTTCCCCCCTGTTTTCATGGCATTTTTGAATTCTTTTCAAATTGTCACAAATCGTTTTATGGTTTTACATACAGGGATGCTCTTGCACAGATGGACAGAGCCCAAAGAAAGTCCTATCAAAAAGCACTCAGAAGGTAAATGCTAACTTAACAGCTGACAGGACAATCTTGGTGGAGAACTTCAGCTTGAAACAGGAATGACATCAATCTTAAGTCTCCTTTAAGGAATTGCTTGGCCAACTTGCAACATTCTGGAAAATTAATATCCACCCTCTTGTGCCCCCAAACTGTACAGACTATTTTACCCAGTACATTCCTCAGTCTCAATAGTTGTCATTAAGAGAAAAAAAAAAAATCATTTTCTATTGCTGTAATTTCTTAGGAAGTCAGAAAGTATGCAACCCCAGCCAAGACAAAAAATGGCTTTTTATGAAACAAATAGAATTCATAAACACGTGAGTTACAATAGTACTTCATGACATAGCCTCCACTAAGCCAACTATTTATATATTCTCTCCTCTGTCTTAATATAAGGTATTTGGTTCTCTCTCTCTACAGAAACAAACAAAAACCAAAAACCACGCCTAAATAAATGGCTTAGCACTTCACAGAAAGCATGGCTGGCTATCATTGTTTACGTAACTGAGAATTTTAAATTAAAAACTTAAAAAAAAAAAAAAAAAAAAAGAAAAACTCCCTACTCTGACATGAGCAGTCAAACACCAACCATATGATGTCAGCATAAAAGACAATTATCCTAATTTAAAAGGCATCAGGGTTAAATTTAAAAGGTGATAGCATCCCCTAAAGTGAACATCACTTAAAAGCTGAACGATACTTGCTAAAATGACAGTAAATGAAAATTTCTCTTCTAGCATTCCAAAAACCATTTCCTTCTTGCTGAGAAGTCAGGCACAAATCAATTCCCATCATCTCCATGCATACTCCATTTGCCAGATGATAAATCTTACAGCGAACCGTTGACAGAATCCAGCCATCACAAGTTACCAGAACACAGGTGACTGTCAGGAAATATTAATAGAGTCTGCTGCTTGTAGGGTGTTTCTGGAGGAAGAGCCTTACCTCGGCAGATGGTCCCGTTCCCCACGTAGCCGGGTTTGCAGGTGCAGCTATGTCCCCTGACAGTGTTGGTACAGATCGCATTCTCATCACAGTTATGCTGTCCACTGCCACACTCATCATGCTCTACAACAGTGGGGGAAAAGAAAGAGGAAAAAAATTACAAGAGAGACAGGGAGCTTCTCAGCGAGATGACGTGGCATTTGAAAACCAAGTGAATAGCAAGGTTGCCTCAGTGGCTGAACGCTGGGAGTTTGGTGTGGGAGTCAGCTGTAGGCCTGCTTCAGTTCTGGAGCTCAACACGCACATGGTAACAGTAGATTGGTTAGATTCAAAAACAGGAAAAAAAGAATCAGCGAGGAGGAAAGTACAGCTACAACATAAGCCCAAGAAGATTATCACAGAAAAGTATCTGTTGTGAAGACTAGACTTTACCTTACTGTTCTCATCAACAATAATAAGCATCAATACAAGGTAAGTGAACACCGGAGAGGCCTGACAGCACGCCCTTTAAACACAGCGCTCCATGAGAATCAGAGGATTATTTAGGTTGAAAGAGGCCTTTAAGATCATCAAGTCCAACCATTAACCTACCTCTACAAAGTCCACCGCTAAACCATGTCCCTCAGCACCACATCTCCACAGCTTTGAAAGCCCTGCAGGGATGGGGACTCCACCATTGCCCTGGGCAGCCTGGGCCAGCCCTTCACAACACTTTTGAGGAAGAAATTGTTCCAAATATCCAATCTAAACCCCACCCTGGAACAACTTCAGTCTCTTTCCTCTTGTTCTGTCACTTGTTCCTTGTGAGAAGAGACCAGCACTCACCTCTCTACAACCTCCTTTCATGTGGCTGTAGAGAGCAATAAGGTCTCCCCTCAGCCTCCTCCTCTTCAAACTCAACAGCCCCAGGTCCCTCCTCTGCTCCTCAGCAGACCTGTGCTCCAAGCCCTGCTGTCACGGCCACTTGCTCTGCTGCATGCTGAACTGACTCTTTAATAGCACGTAATAACATTTCACATTTTTAGAGCACCATTCATACCACTATACCCCAAATAGGCTCCCAGACAAATGGGCCACATTTTTATTTCATCCAGCAGCTCTAACTGCTGCCACGGAGCTTAATTTGCTGCCATTCCAGCGCTTTTCTGCTCCATTTTGTTCTAGTAAAGCATCCATTAGAGGTAGCGAGCTATGTGATCCTGAAGTTTCTCACTTCTTCCTGCAATTACTAGGAGCTTCCCTCACACACTAGCATTGCAAAAATAAAACCTGAATATTTGACATTTTTGCAACAGTGGACATACAGTTATGTTCAGTGGAATCAAGAGGACGCAATGAAATTTCTTTAAACCACACAAAGGCAATCAAAAAATCAGAATCTGGAACCCTTCTCAGTAATCTCCATTTATGCAACTGCAATTGTCAGGCCACGTCCACATGCCAAGAGGTAAAAGGCATCCTTTCTGGAATTAAGGATTTGCTTAAATATACCAGTGAAGTAGGAGTGTTCAAAGGACTCCAGACTAAATTTAGCCTTCTATAAACCACAGAGAGAGAGGCAGTGCCTCTAAAACACGAGTAAAATATTCATTTTCTTAGACTCTGAATTGAGCCCTTTGGAAGAGCCTCTCCATTGAGAGCAACAGGATCACAGGCTTCACCAGGCTGAAGTTAACCTCTGCAATGCCCTCACTTCACCATGGGATAGAACAAGTGCCAATTTCAACATAACTCAAGACACACATAGGTTTGAACGGAGGATTCCAAGGAACCCTCCAAACCAAATACTTCTGGAATATTGTTGATAACTATATCTGATACATGTTTTCAATTTTTCAAATACATTTGACAGCAAAACGATGTGGATTGAAACCACTTTCTTTTAAAAAGCATCAAAGCGATGTATCACCCGCTCAACTCTTTGCTTTTAGCAAGAAACTCTCACACACAGATGCACCCAAATGTGCCTGGCTTCAGCTGATAAATTCAGGCTTACATTTATACTTGTTAGTTGATGTTGGTCCCTAGCTCTGCTTAGTAATTCGCTCAAGGTTCTTGCCAGTTTTCAGAAGCCCCACATACTCCGAATGCTAAATTTCCTCAACGGCTGCCTATTCTCACCACCTCTTAAACTGTACCACCACAGCCAGATTTCTGCCACCCCGGTCTCATAGTGCCTGAACTGCTGGGTGGAGCTATCCTCCAAAGAAGTGCTTGGCAGGTAGTTGAAGCTGAATGATGCTTGCTTTCTAAAAGAGACACCCTCTCCATAATCTCTCCCTCCTCTTACTACTTCTATTAGTTATTGCCACTGGCTTCCATGAACTCCTATTCACCCCACAATGAGAATGCCTTCGTGATCGGCTCATGTGTACACACAAAGATTCCTAGTCAGACAACTGCCAAAATTAGTTGATTATCTTCTCAGCACTCCAAGCACAAACAAAGGATTTCCCAGAGGTAACGTATGTGTTTTGCCAAAACACACAAGAGATTATACTCTGCTATGTTGTTTTAGGACTTTGACCATGTAAATCATTGTGTTCACCACTCCTGTAGATGTACAGATACCGGCAATATTGAAAGATTCAGCACTGATAAAGCCGCTTTCTCACAGTCACAATTAAAAACAGAAGTCAGTTTTTTTCTAAATTCTAATTTGAAGAGTTAGCAACAAATGTGACCATGCGAACCCACCCTTCCTGAGCTGTCCTGATGCTGCTGCTAGCACAAGGAGGACTAAGGGAACCTCATCTGCACGAGGAATCCCAAGATTTCTGCGCAGCACTATGACTGCAACGATGGGAACTTTAAGTTTTCCCTGGTGTAGCGATGTCTATAGATGATGTTAGTAGAGGTCTAATAAGAATGAGAAAGCATTGATTTTCTGTCAAGGAACAAAAATCTTTCAGTCCAGCTGGAAAAATCCTTACGATTCTGTCAGTAGCCAGTTAGCCTGGGTTTCCTTCTCCCTCACAGGAGATCATCCCTCAGAGCTCTTGGTGTTCACACTGGGAAGCCAGCATGGAAAGCAGGCTCACATTTAAACTCAAAGGAGTTTAGGACTAATTTGCAAAGCGCATCACTTTCTTATACTCATCGCTTCCTCAAATTGCCTATTCAAGCACATTAGACAGAACCTGCTTTTGCTTCACTGTTACGGTAAACACTGACTAGACAACAGCCAAAGATTGGAAGAGAAGGACACCATTAACTGAGTAGAGGGGTCACAAACAGTATCATTCCAAAGCAGCAAAGAGGGGAGAGCAGAGACTAATATCTCAAAGTTCTATCTTATTTTGAGAATTCCCTTTTCAGCTGAAAATGAGAGGCATATGAAAGGGAACTCTAAAAGACAAAACCAAAAGTTATTTATATATATACAGATGGGCGTGTATGAAAAAATTAAAAATAAATCTGCTGCCATGCTCAGGAATGAAACTGTCATCATTAAATTTGACTGTAACTTCTCTCTGTGACTTCTCTTTGTTTATATAATATAGACAAAAGGGACTTACTATCAAAGACACACCGAACAGGCAGGCTCACCGAGGACAGTACTGTAGGAGGCCATTCCCTGACCCAACACTCATTCCCCCGGATTATTAAATCTCCATTTCAAGAAGCAGGTACCATTTCAGAAGAACAGCTACAACAGTAGCACCGTTCTTTGCTTACAGACAAGTTTGTTTATGAAATCCCTGTCAATTATCTTCAGCATTAATATTTCTGTTACTCAGAAATCCTGCTCGTTGCTGCCTCTATTCTGTGCTTTGTCTGTGGCAAAGTCAAGAGATAGTTACTTTTTTTTATGCCTCCGTTTCCTTCTATAAGATGAGGGTATTGCAAGATTCTGTGGGGTTTTTTTCCTAGTATTTGTCATTCTTCTGAAATCCTCAAATACTAATTGCAATCTTCTATTGCAAAAAAAAAAAAAAAAGAAGAATCAAATATCAACTCCTGATTTACCTTGTTTAATTTATTTTTCTTGCAGGCAGAGACAAGGTATGAAAGGACACATCATCTCTGAAGCTTCAGCTCCCCTGTCTCCTAGCCACTAAACCCGGGCTAAGGCCAGCAAGCTACACATATAAACCTAACATTTTCTTCCTCAATACAAAACCTCCAACATTTCCAAAATCTTTCACGAAATTTTCCAAAATCCTCAGAGTATCTTATTTTCTAAGTTCACATCTGAACCAGGCCAGCTTATGAAGCAGCGACTACAAAGTTCATCCTTTCTTCAGCCTTTGTCTGAGGATGGCCAGCTGCCTCCCAAATCACTTGAAAGATCACTGCTAAGAAATTAGCCATCCTTTCACAAGGACGTATCTCTGCCCCCTGTGCTGTAGGACTCTGGAATCATGACATGTATCAGTTGTGCGTGTGCTATGTGCATACATTAAGCAACGCTTCTGTTTTGAAGAACTAAAACCTTTAAAACAAAATCTCTACAGAAAACTAGTATTTGAAAAAGCAGTCACTGGAAAGCCAACCCTGGATAACTGCTTGCCTCAGGCAACTGAAATTACATCGACCTTCTCAGAAGCCCACTCTGATCACACTACAGGGCTGGGGACACCAATGTTCATACGTGGGCAGTGTTACGTGACAGCACATGTGCAGCGGTTGAAGATAAGTATTACAGTTATCCCTGTTTTGTTCACAGGCAGCCTAATAAGTTTATCTTGGAGACTGGAATACTCAGAAGCTGTCTGAGAGAATCTGTTTCAATATTACATGGCCTTACTTGGACAACAATCACATACAAAGCAAAGTTGATTCAACAGACAATAGCTTCAAGTAGACGGCTAATTGCACGTTCTATCATAAGAAGCACCAAAGCACCCTAAAAATCACAGAAAACCACCTTATACCAAAACACAGGCTGCTCTATCAGCACAGTGATATCAGGGCACACACGATATCTCCTTTTTCCTGAAACCTCTGAGAAGGAACAGTCACAGTCCAATAGGAAAACATGGACCATTTCCTGTTAAATTGTCAATAAAGTGAGATGAATAAGAGAAGCTGAATTGAGCACCATTACCAGCTGCATCCTCTTGTCCTGGTGTGCGTGCTGAAGGCAGATGGACCCCAACCAAGCAAACAGCACAGCACACCAACATCCGCAACGCCGGCAGCCAGCGTCTACCATGTACATACATAAAATACACATTGGAAAAATAAACTAAATCATACCTGAGGCAGCAGGAGACCAGGAATGCAACTGAACGCCAGGCCTGCCACGGGAACATTGACTCTACATTAGCCTCTGCTAATGGCTGAATAAGCTATACCTTTGGCAACGGCAGAATTATCAGTCTGGATGCATTTCAGCTGGGAAGTCACTGGCTTAAATCTGAAACTGACCTTTAGCTTTCTTCAAAACACAGGTACTTATTTAGGCTAACGAAGTTAAAGCATCTGCAGGTTGCGGCAGCTCCTGCACACCTCAAATGAGCAAAGCGTTCCAGCTGCTCCAGCACTGAGTTGTCACCCTCCCAATGGTTCATCACATCAGTGCGAAGTATGAATAGGAATATTCAGACAAGGACAAAAACTCAGCAACCTTCGGGCACCTGTGCTTCTGTCAAGTCTTCCATATGCCCATTTTTCCAGCCTAATCTTCCTGAGGAATCATCTAAGTCCTTTTGTTTTATGATACTTGAAAAATACCTTCTGTTCTACGCTAAACTGAACAGGAAGGAGCCTGTAGGAAAAGCACTGGGGAAGGGGGAGGGTGCCATACAAAGATTTTTGCCTGCCTGAGGTAACATATTCTGCATAAAGCCACCCACATCATATTGCAGAAGTATCTGCAAGTGGAAAAAAAACCCAAACAAACAACAAACCAACCAACCAAACCCAACATTAAAATAATTCAGAACACACGCAAAGTAAAAGAAGGATTTGTCATGTATTTATAAATACAGATGCACAAATGCCTAAATGTATAAATAAACAAATATAGGTAAATACAAATTTTCTCTAGTCATATGTACATGAAATGTGGTGTTTGTGAAAGCTTCTAGGCAGCTCTAACAATTAGCATCAGAACTGTCAGTAATAAAAATGGCATATTTCTATACTCTTGAAGTTTGGGGTATCACAAATATCCACATTTTTCCTAAAGAGGTATTATCAATACAATCTCCTTCTACTTATTCTACAAACGGAAGATGGCATTTGCCTATATATTGCATATATATTTTTAAAAATGCATCTTTCAGAGGTACCATGGAATTTCTAGGATGCTCCTCCTTTCCCATTCTGAAACAGACACCACCACTAGACTTACTGGAGTTGTATGGGCTCCAAAGGCAGGAATCCACTTGGCTTTAGCTGTCTTTTTTTTTTTTCTTTTCTGTACATGCTTGAAATAACTCATGCATTTATATTGTTGTACATTTGGTCTAAAATATTTAATTCAAAATCGGAACCACAGATTGAAAATATAAAGCAAAAAACACCATAATAAAGCTAGAAACCTTCTGGTCAAGAGCTATAACTAACGGTAATATCAGGACAGCTTTCCTTTGCACAGTTCAAAAACCCATAATGGATTTCAAACTTATAATTTCTAAAGGGTACATTTGACATAGGATTTATTTTTCAGCAAGACTGCCAACCTTTTTATCTTTATTTTCTTTAAATAACGATGCTTTTTGGAAAAGGACCGGCACTGGAATGCAATTACTGGAGACATATCCCATTGAATGGTCTTTCACCATAGCTACTCTCACTTCTCATTATAGGAAAAGGCCCCAATTTAAACTTGCTTACAAGATCGAAACAATTTTCTTATTGTAAAGATTTTCTTCAATTCGTTCCTCAAAGCCTTCATACTTTAATAATAAAACATGCATCTTTAGAAAACATTGTGCAAAGATCCTGCCTATTTCTACTTATTCTGATTTTTATGAGATAAAAAAGGAAATCTAAGTCATTCTCTAAATTGTTGAGATGACAGTCTGCTTCTGGGGTACGTAACCACAAGTGCAGCAAACATCTCAGTACACCAAGAGACTTACAATAGAGAGACAAGTCCCTCCTGGAAGAGCAAGGCCATCAGCTGCTGCCGCTGTTTATTAATACAGAGGCCATTTCTGTAGAACACACACCCCAATGTAAAATTAATTAGCTACCTGGTAACAGTTAAGCAATGGCCTTTGCAAACTCAGTAAGGAGAAAGCCATCTCGTGGGACTGGAACAGCTGCCTGATGAGGAAAGGTTGAGAGCCCTGGGGCTTTTTAGCCTGGAGAAGACTGAGAGGGGGTCTAATGAATGTGGATCAATAGAT
Organism: Coracias cyanogaster; assembly: GCA_033124195.1. Taxonomy (NCBI): domain Eukaryota; kingdom Metazoa; phylum Chordata; class Aves; order Coraciiformes; family Coraciidae; genus Coracias; species Coracias cyanogaster. The sequence continues at coordinate 46,616 of JAVSBS010020999.1, forward strand.
GAGGGCTGGGTGTCCAGAAGAAAGGGGCAACCTCTTTTCACTTGTGCCCTGCCACAGGACAAGGGGCAATGGATGCAAGCGAGAGCACAGGAAGTTCTGCCTCAACATGAGGAGGAACTTCTTGACTGTGAGGGTTCCAGAGCACTGGAAGGGGCTCCCCAGAGAGGCTGTGGAGTCTCCTTCTCTGGAGACTTTCCAGACCCGTCTGGATGCGTTCCTGTGTGACCTGCCCTAGAGTCAATGGTCCTGCTTGGCAGGGGGGTTGGACTCGATGATCTCCAGAGGTCCCATCCAACCCCTAACGTTCTATGATCTCTCCAAATACTTTCAAAAAGTAGGAATGCTTTACTGCATGACATTAGGATTCAGACATCTATGTAACAACTAAGGCTTTAAAAATGAGAGATTAAAAAAATTGAATTTAGGAAGAATGTGGACTTAGCGGAATCAGGATATCAGCTCATAAGGAGTTCTGCTGAAACAAAAGGGATAGCTTTTAAACAGTCTGAATAAAAGAAGTATTATTCTGAACACACAGGAAGAATCTCCCCCAGAAAACCAGGGCGATTAGAAACCAGACGCGTACATCAAACAAGAAATTACACTGCAGATGGTAAGCTGGTGAAGGAAAAAAGCTAACTGTGAATCCAGAACACCCTGGAAGAAAAAAAAAAAAATCATCTGCATTTTCCCGTGCTCACGAAAATTAAAGAAACAAAGCAAAGTTTATCTATGACCATTCCGAACTTCAGTCATCCAAGCTTACCCTTCCCATTTGCACAAGGAAACAGGAGGAGGGGCAGGGCGCAGAACACAAAAGCCCCACTGCTCCTTGACATTAGGATATAGGATCATAGAATCATTATGGTTGGAAAGGACCACCGGGATCATCAAGTCCAATCTTCATCCTAACATCTCTCTAGCTGCAACTTCATCGTTATGAGCAGTTCAACATACAAATACTGGCAGAAATACCAGATTTACTATTCCTTTAATAAGAAACTAGAACGCTACTGTAATTTATAACACAACAAATACCCCTGGTGTTAAACATAAAATTATTTAGACTACATTCTAAAAGAGAAGATGCATGCTACTATTGGGTAATTAGGAAGAAATGGTGGGAGTTAATTTTAATATAAAATTCTGAATATGCGTGCAGTTGCCTCTCAAAATAAAACCTCTTGAATGTTCACTTTTGAATTATAACTAAAATACTTCCTTTGGCTTTCTAGCACCTGGTTAGTTTTTGGTCACATTCTCCTATCTACAATCAAGTTTATAAATAAATAACCATGCTTGTTCATTTTATTCTAATAAAACAATATGCCTACAACTGTCTAAAAACCTATGTAACAAAACAATCAGATTTATGTTCTTAAACAGGTAGAGAGGACCTCTGAGATTTGTCTCAGTGATTCTATTTCAACTTTAATTAGTAGTTGGTTTAGTAGTTCAGATTTTCACACCACAGTGAAATTTTTTTGGTAGCCGTTTATTAGAAGATCATAAACAAAACCAATTTAATCTTATTCAAGCACTTAATATTTATCATAACCAACATATGTGGATATATCTAGGGGAAGATGGACTAAAATGGAGTAGATCCTAAAGAGGCCAGTATGCAATCACGGGCAATAATGACAGCTGGACATGGCTGGTCTGATTTCAACACCCTGTGAGGGAAGTCTTTACAACTCTTGCCTTCTGCACAGAGATTCTCAGACTTCTTGGTTTCCCGTCAGCAAGAAGCAGAGATGGACGCACAGGTCTAGACTCTGTTCCACTGCACACAGACTTCAGTACTTGTTGTCATAAAACTGACCTTATGATTATAATAATGATGATAATAATAATGATGATAATAATAATGACCTAATAATAATCCTTATTCCTATGAATCCAATAAGTTCCACACGTATATTATATATACAGACAGAAATAAGAAGAACCACGGATGACAAAAAGACATACTATAAAAGAAAAGAACATAAATTTTTCCAGAAATATTTGTAGTACACAAAACATTTCATAAGCCAATGTTTTTCCTAAGGAGCTTTTGGTTTCCCTTTCATGCTTACCTTAATTTAACATACAAAAAGCTGAAGTGTATTGACTTGAATCTATTTTTAAATAGTCAAGGAGGAAGCGTTTGCTATTAAGTCTGGATGATCTACCCTCTTCAGTATTCCATTCCATTTACACTTTCAGTCTTTGCCTTCACCTGTCCTTTTAAATCCATTTTTCATATTATACTGTAAATTACGTGAATAAACCCAAAGCATGAAAGAAGAAGTCTGCTTCTGTTTGAAATTAATACAATATAAGATCAACTTTAAATTTTCTTTGGCACAAGACCTTTTGCTGGCAGCTATTCACATCACAAGCATGCTGAAGAGTGTGGGCGCAAGCGTGCATATGATGTATCCAGTTCTACAACCTGAAGAAGTTCTGCTCTGCCACATCTCCTCTTGCCCTGAAGGACTCCATGTCATGCCCTCCATTTTTGAGATGGACAGAGCAGAAGTGCACGCAGGATTCAAGACACCAGAACATCATGGATTTATACAATAGTATAATGATATTTTCCATGTTGTTCTCAATGCCAGTGTATCTCCTCTGAATAGCAATGGCAAATTCAGAGCATTTGTATATGCACCTATCTTGGTTTTCTTTTCTTCTTTTTTTTTTTTTTTCCTACCCAAGGGAAACGTACTTGGACACTCTGTTCTGCCTCACTAATTTATAAAAACAACTACCAATAGTACCCATTTGAATTTCCATGAGATGAGTTCCCTGAGCAGTGACAGGAAATTCTACATTGTTGCAATAAAAATGTTTATTTTTGGCTAAATCAAGATGAATAATAAGTAGCCTTTCTGACGGTAACATTGTTTTCTGCAAGAGGAGAAGAAAAATGAAGTGGATCTCTTGCAAGCATACTATAAACTGCACGTATATCTTAAATGCCTGTATAACATTTGTTAGGAAGTGGGAAGCACACATCTGGTTTTATTGTTTTCTGAACACAATACTGAAAAAGAAAAGAAGAGAGCAAAGGAAAAAGAGGAAAATCTGAAAAAGTTAAATCCTGAAAAACTTTAAGGCTTGGATATATTGCACCCTGACAAGCTCCCTAATATTAAAGAAAAACAGCATGGAACAAATGAGGTCAAATGCTTGGAAATTCCAGAATCACTGGAAGCATATGCCATTGCTTTCTTTACGTTGCTTTATTTCCCTAATCTTTTATGTGCAAGTTGAATAGACATTTTAGATTAGTAAAGAAAAATAAAATAATTTTATTAATATAGAAGAACAGCTACTAGATTATTACTGTGAAGAGTCACAGTGTCAAGGGTTTGTTTTTTTTCTTTTGACAATGAATCTTCATGTCATATATACCAGGGAAATATTAACAATATTGACATATACAGCAACCCAGAATGTATCCTTAACAAACAAGCAGGCTGATAATAAAACGACAATCCAACTGGCACAGTGTCAATTCAAACTGGTTACTTTGCTGCACTTTGCGGACTTCATTTTGAAAGATTATTCATGTTTGGATACAGTCTTGTCTAGTTGTCTAACACTGACAAGTCACCTTGAGAAAAAAATCAGTATGTAAACACTACACACTAGGACAGCTCCTGTGATTGTGCGAGAGGGTTCATAATCTGGCACAGCTTCCACTTCTTCCATCTCAACATATTTCTCACATAAAAGAAATGTATGAGGTAGCAAGGTGTATCCTTAGTTCTAAAACTTGCCAACAAACCTTGAGCACAACTGTGGAGACGGGCATCAAATGCAGTTCAGACCAGATCTAGACACGAAATTCATTGCAAGTATTTGGAGAGCTCTCCCTACTGCAAATTTAGAGATGCAAACAAAAAAATTCCACTGAGGAAGAACCCATGCCATTGCCAAAAAAAAGCCCTTTTATTATCTTTATGCTTTGAAGAGCTGTCAAATTCATACCATCAAGGAAGGAGGAGGACAAGAGGAAACGGCCTCAAGTTGCACCAGGGGAGGTTTAGGTTGGATATTAGGAAGCAGTTCTTCACTGAAAGAGTGGTCAGGCACTGGAACAGGCTGCCCAGAGAAGCGGTGGAGTCACCATCCCTGGAGGGGTTAAAAAAACTAGTGGATGGGGCGCTTTGATATGTGGAATAGGGGTCAGGAAGATGTGGGGATTAAGGTTGGACTTGATGATCCTAGAGGTCTTTTCCAACCTAAATGGTTCTATGAAAAGAATGTCTTTTGCAAGTAGGGTTTCTCACCGATGGTGTATCATTACCACCTTCAGGACTGAGCCTGAACTCCAGGCAGATCAGATGATCTTTCAGAACTAAAACTACATAGTAAGCACTGCCCATTTTCAATCTTACAGACTCAGAGTAATACCTAAATTTAATAGTAATGGAGCACATAGGAACTTCATTTCTGGTCCTCCAGCTCAGAATGAATCTCTTCTGCACAGGGCGAAGCACAATGCTAATGAAACACCACCCGATGTAAACACACTCTTAAGACTAAGGGTTATCAATGACAAAGTCTCAGAGGCACAAGAAATGGTTCACAGACTTAACAGAAATGTACTACTGTACACATGGGGACCACCTGTGGTGCTGAAGAGCAAATAGCTGCACCCTCATCCGCATGAACCAAAACACCTTAAAAGTGTTTCTCCTTATTCAATTTGTAAACCAGAAGGACCAGTTTATGCGCTGTATGTCTAGAGGTTTGCTGTAACCTGGTCTGTGTGCCACTCTCTTGTTTATTTATTTATTCATTTAAGGAAACCAGAAGAACTTACAGACTTCATAAATAACAGACCATGGCCTAGAGGCGCAATGGTCAGAGTACGGCTCCATATACTGGAAGCTCACTCTGTTCTGAGCTCTCTCACAGATACACTCTCACACGAGTCACACTATCGTGCCTGAATTAGAATGCGTAACAGTATTTTTTAATTGGAACATGCTAAGCAATATGGTCACTTTATTACTATGGGATATTAAACTTCTAACACAATCTGCATCTTTTCCGCAAACCAGTTAAGCGTCGAGGCATTGGACTTTCATGAGGCACCTTGACTGAGTGCATGGATTTGTGTATTTGTAAAGTGCTAGTTACCCCAAATTTCCCTAAGTAGTTACTGCTTTTCTTGACGCAGTTACAAAGCAGAGAACTTTGTACAGAGAGCAAATAAAGCCTTGAACTCAATCTGATGCACCACATCGAAAGAGAGCAACCACACAGCTCCAGCTAGAATGGAGCAGTGACATTAATATTGATAGACGAATGATTTAAATAATTTTTAAAAAAAGAACAAACCAGAAGTTCTATGAAGTTCTCATCTTCTCTAAATCATGACATTCATTTAGGAAAATAAAGAAATCACACTTAATGACACAATCTGAAAAAATGAGACTTTGTCTAGCAGTTGCCAGTGCCTAATTTACAGTTTTCAGGAGGGATGCCTGTTATAATCTTAAAATATAGTTTTATTTTCCCTCTATGTTGTTAAAAGCTGGATATGATCCAAGTACCTGCACTGTGTCAGAAAAGAAACCCTAAAGCAGTATGTACTGATTTATTTATACAGTAATATAACTTAATCTAAAAGGACAAGCTGCTTTTTATCCATCAAATTGTGAATGCTGCATATTTTATGAAGTTGATATCAGAACCTCATCTTTCAGGTATTTTCAGTTCAACAACAGCTGCAAGCCTTATTTTGCAGAAATCTGAAAATCACTAACACAAAAAGTATGAAATAGACCTTTGGATGCACTTTTTAGCCAACATTCCATCGTGGCTTGCTGAACTAATATTGGTGATATAAGTTCAAAGGAGTTTTTGGTTTCAGCACTGCACGATGCTTTAAGTTGTACATTAAAAAAATAGAAAAAGCAACACATAGTCCATTCCAAACTTGCACAAAAGTCTATTAGTGCTATCGCAATGGAGTGAGGTGGAATTGTTTCTAAACGCACCGGCCTGCGTGACACATGTGTCAATCTGCTGATACAAGAGCACAGAAAATCACAGGCAAGGTTTTGTAGCAGAGCTCAAGTATAACGAGGACAGGACATGCATTATTTCTCTGCACCTATCAGAGTTGCGTTTTTTTTAACATGGGGAGCTTTACGCTGCACGGGGTCTGCAGGAAACAGATGGAGCTCATCTGTCCCCAAGGGGGAAAAGAATCTTTGTATATGAGCTGGCCGGGCTCATTGAGAGGGCTTTAAACTAGGTCTGAAGGGGGAAGGGGACAAAATTGGACCTGCCAAAGTTGAGCAAAAGGGTGACAGGCCATTGTTTGGAATGAAGTCACTAGCCCAGCTCAAGTGCATCTACACTAATGCACGTAGCATGGGTAACAAAGAGGAGGAACTAGAGGCCATTGTAAATCACGGCTGCTATGACGTAGTCGCCACTGCGGAAACATGGTGGGATGACTCTCATGAGTGGAGTTCTGCAATGGATGGCTATAAGCTCTATAAGCGGAACAGGC
>JAVSBS010021000.1:0-48119 GCA_033124195.1 Coracias cyanogaster
AGGTTCCTGTGGGCCCAGCTCCTCCGCTGCCCACTGTGGTGCCAGCATCACCTGCTGGACACAATAGACAGAGATGGCTCCCTCAGTGGCCCTTCATATGGAAAGACATGACCTAGAGAGTTCAGCAAGATGCAACCAGCCTGAACAGGAAGCTCTTCCAACTAATTAGCTGCTGGTTAAAATAGCCTTGGCCTGGACCACCACCACCTGGCAGAGCCACAGAGACACAAGTGGGCCAGATTCTGCCTCTGGAACGTGAAGCCAGTAAGAAAAAAAACCCAACACATTCTTCTAGGTTGAGACTCATCCACAGGCCAGTCCCAAACTATGGGCCCACAACTCAGGCTGCAGCACTTCAGGATCACAAGTTGGTTTTTTTTTTTTTTTGTAAGAAGTGAAAGAATATTAAATTTTGTGAAAGCTTTTGGAAACATATAAGCAACATAGTGATTTTCTGATGCAAAAACTAGAACCATTTAGTTTCTAAGCTGTTTTACTAAAAACTTTTGAAAAGCAGTTGAGCATAGAGTATTTTTCAAAAGACATAACCATGTATTGGCACTAAATTCTGTTTTCTGTGGTAATTTAAAGCATCTAGATAGTACCAAAAGTTGAGTTTGGTTTTTTACTCTACTACTAGGAATATCACTGACATTCAGGATATCTGTACTTTGAAAGAATCAGTGGGCCAGTGATTGTAGTTTATATTCTTAACTCATTCTTCCCATAAAAAAAGTCTTTGGCTATAAAACCCCAGATAATAATGCAGTTCCTTTATGTGTATGATGAATGTTGTCTCACTTTAGTAAGAAACAAGTACTTCAAAGCAGTAGTATGTATGGAGTTGATTACACTGAAGAGACTTAAAAGATGATAGGACTACAGGATTTAGAAACCATTCTTCTGTGTTTTTCTTTTTCTTTCATCTTAAGTGATTGATGAGAGGCATGGAAATCTTATTGAGACAGCTGAAGTTCTTAACACTCACAGGAGAAATAACATAAATCATAGGAACAAATATTTAGGTATTAAAAAAAAGAACCTTCAACCAGTCCTATAATATTGATGAAGGAAGTAAGCTTAGCAGGAAATGTTCATGTTAACATTGATGCTAGCTGTCAGGTCACTTGAAAACTGCAAGAAATTTGGGCTGCCACCTCAGAGGTGTACATTTCAGTATAAAATGGAAATTTCCTCTTTTTACTTAGCTGTTCCTGAGCAGTAAGAATTTTTTTGGGAGGTGATTTTTCTGTTTAGAAGGAGGAGATATTTAAGCTGCTCCTTTCCTATCTTTACTTCTCATTTGTAATGCAGAATTTATAGCAGCCCTGAAGGTAGCTGAAAATCTACCATCTTAATCAGTACAGCAAAGTATATTTTATCCTTGAGGAGATGAACACTGTGTAAGTTATAAAAAGTTGGTGTTAGAGAGGAGGTGATTGTTAGCAGAGAGTGATTTTATTAGATGTGAGCATAGCAAGTAGGTGCCTCTTTAATGCCTTTGAACTTTTACATTACTGATGGCTCTGAACTCAGTAGAGAAAGGCAGCCATTTTATGTGCAGTTTATTTGTATGTACTAAGGGCATTTTATGTGCAACTTATTCGTTGTACTGAATGCCTTTTTCATGTTTTCTCGCAGAATATTTCTTTATTAATGAAAATTATAATCACATAAATGCCTAATCATTGAAGAAACAAACCATGCTGCAAAATTAATCAGGTTTTCAGATGCTATAGTGATGGGCACGATCTAAGAATAGAACAAAGTCAAAATGTTATTAACCACATTTCATGTAAAATTATTAATAAATTATCTATCTGCGTATAAAATAAAGTTTTTCCACAGCTTTGTAATATCTGAGAATTTTTAGGGTGGCTATTAAATTGGATAAAACTGTCTTCTGGATATATACCTGGTATGTTTTCTAACTTTGATTATTGTGCGTTTTTACGCTTTAAAGTATTTAAAGTAAATTGAAATCCAGCATACTTATTTACTACAGTGTATGTCAAGCGTAGTCCAAGCTGTAGGAGTAACCTTGTCAATACTACTATAAATTTAGCATTTATAAGTTCTCAGCCTATATCCAGCTTCTCTTTTTAGTTGAAAGCTACGAGCATGTCTGAAATGCGAAATGGCTTTAAGAAAATTCTGTGTTACTCAGTTCCAGCTGCATTTTTCTGTCTGCATACATAACACACAAGCTGATCCTACACAGCAGGATGCAGTGAAACCATTTAGGTGAACTTGATGTTATACATAGAGTACTGCCATACCTTTGAAATTGGTGTCCTCTCTTTTATTATGTTAGTATTTGTGCATTTTTCCATAGTGTACTAATTATTTTTTGCTGAACATCACAAGACAAACGTATTCAGTAATTTTGTATACTTGATCAGTTGTGATAAGTATGTGTTCAAAAAGAATTAGAATGTCCTGAAAAAGAAAGGCTGGGGCCTTGGGTAAAACATATTACAGCTGAGTATAAAGAGTTGTGATGAATTTTATTTTCTGTTATGCTTTGTTTGTATTCGTGTTTCTCATGAAACAGAAGCTTTAGTTTTCACAAGATGAACCACATAATGTAATTCTTTTCCAGTCGATGTTGCTGTAAGATGTCAGGAAGAAAAATGGAAGTCCTTGAATATATGACTCTTCTCAACTGTGTTGTAAAGAATCACTGGAACACTAACCTGTGGCTCATTGAGCCAGCTGCTAGATTAGTAACAAAATTTTTTGTCACTTAGAAACTGTAGCACAATATTACAAGTCAGCTAAGTTGTCAAGGAGATTTGCATTATAGCAGACTAAATATTTTAAGAAGAAATAGATGTGCAAACAAGCAAGATTAAAATCTTAGAACAAACTTACTGGTTGAAAAATGTTAAGCTTTATCATACAAACTGTTTGATCAGTTTCTGTCAGCAAGGATACTTCTGAATATTGTGCTTCCTTTGATTGCAATACTTAATGAACTATCTCAGTATGAATAGTTATCTGAATTATGAACAAAACATCCTGCTTACATAAGCTTGCTTCTTAACAAACAGTGCCAAAACCTTTCTATTGCTACAAAATAAAAAATATTTTGCTGTAAGCTGAGTTTTCCATTCAGTTCATGAATGCCTATGGACAATTTTATTTCATTTTCCTTATCTAAAGCTCTAATTTTGTGATCTTAGCAATAGACTTTGAATTACATTACAGGAATTATTACTGAAAAAAAATTCTGAGCCAAAAAAAATGTATTGCTCGTGAACTTTTTGTTCTGAGCATTTTATACAAACATTTGGTAGTTCTGCTTTCTTACTGCAGTTCTCCTATAGAATTTACACACATTTAGATTAATTGCTCATTACCTTCATAAAGTCCTATGATGACAATTTATTGATCTAGTTAATTTATGCAACTTACTTAATTTTAAAGAGTATCTGGAAAAACATTGCACAAATTTGTAACCCAAGCAAAACACAGATGAAGAGAAAGCACCCAATGAAGAATTGACATTTGTTACACCATTTTAGGAAGAGAAATATGTACAAGTCACTTGAAGGTTGAAAACACTGTCTTAACCAGCACAAGAGCTTTACAGTGATCAGATACAATACCCTGAGGCCTACCTATGTGATGTAGAACACATAACTTACAAAAAGGATAGTCATTAAAAGCTAATAACAATCATGAATACCAGTAAAGCCCAGTTATAACTAAATTTTTATATTGTGTAAAATGTTATTATCATATGAAACCCTGACACTAATCTTTCTTAGACCTGTTTTGTTGATTCACATTCATAGATTTCAAGGTCAGCGAGACAGAAGTGTAAGTATGCATGTGTAAAAAAAAAAAAAAAAAAAAAAAAAAAAAAAAAAAAAAAAAAAAAAAAAAAAAATTATATATATATATATATAATCTAAGATCCATTCTGTTGGATTTCAGCCTTCATACTTTAAAGGATTTCCAAGAAAGTTTCTAAACACAGTATTAAGGACAATTAACTGTTCAGGAATATTTCAGAGAAGAATATATCACTTGAGAGCTCTTCCTTTATCTCACGAGTCTTTGCAAAGAGATACCTTTCATCCTGAACGTGTCAAGTATGCTAATTAAGAAAAACTTGCAAAGTATAAAGAAAACTACACTGTGATACTAGGTAAAAACTGCTTCAGCAAGTACTCCAGATACTTCATTCAAACAAGAAGATAAGATCTGTTCTTAAATTTTTAAGTTTTTAAAAAATGCACTTACAGTAACATTTAGGTACATGTGTGGCCTGTAGGCGATAATTTACTTTCATGGAAGAAAAACCACCTTAGATTTTCAAAAGCACAGGTAGGATTTAAGCAATAGACACTGATGTTTCCATTGTTTTTCAGAAGTTGTATGTCTAACCACATTCCATGAAAGGAAGAAATTTATGGGTTTTTTTTTTCTAGGAATAACAGTTTGAAATTACCATGGAATTACCATGAAAGATTGACTGGTCTGTCCAAATATATAATAGAGTTTAGTAACATAATTATTGAAACAAAGTTAATTTTAGAAACTTCTACATAACTGCAATGTTGAATTCAACTCATATTGATTTTTTTTGTTTTCTTTAAATCAGAAAAGAGTGTTGTACTGAATTGAAAATGTTTATATTGCAGGATTTTGAATTGCTGAGATTAGTTTCAATCTTGATAGCCAAGCCTTACTTTGCATTGTTTTGCAATAATGTTGGAATATCTGAATACTCAATTAGGGAAAAAAAAAAACAACATACAGAAGAGTAAATAAACATACAGGATGAAAGCTTGGTTGATTTCAAGATGAGCTTCTTAAAATAACACATCCAGTTGGGATTTCTGATAAAAACCTTTGCGCTTCAAATTAAACCAGATTACATGAATGGTAGATTAAAAAACTGGACACGAGCCAACAATGTCCACTCGCAGCTCAGAAAGCCAACTATATCCTGGGCCGCATCAAAAGAAGCATGACCAGCAGGTCAAGGGAGATGATTCTGACCCTCTACTCCACCCTGGCATTTTAATAGAGAAAATATTAGCTGAAGCACCCTTATCTTGACAATGTCTAATCATGCCCTCTTCAGACCTTGCAAAGCTGTAATGTGTTAAGGGAAAGTTACCACTTTTAAGTAATACACTGGAGTGCTTATAAACATTTCCTCCAACCCAGTTTCCTCAGACTTATATTAGGCTGTATGAAACCTAACAGTTCAATAACTTCTAGGAGTTGTCAGAGATGTTCATATGTGCATTCACTCAGGAAGACATATATTGTGAGGATGATTAATACATCATTTATAGAGCCAATGAAAGGTCAGTCATAAATTGCAGCAAATCCCTCTGCCAGCAGTAAAATGAATAACATTTACATTTAAAAAAGAAAATATTTTATAAACATGTAGAATTGGTGGCAGCAGTACTGTGTTATATAGTTATTTTGCAAGGAGGTTAATGTGTTGTGCAGTATAGATTATGGGAGATGCAAAAAAATTTTTAACACATTTTAAGGATTTTTCAGCCATCTCTCTGTACAACTAAAGTGCCTTTATAAGAGCAAAGGTACTTTGGCAGGAAATATAAAGACACTATAGTGCAGCAGAAGCTAGTTTCATACCAGTATTTTTTAGTTTAATTAAATTTTGGTAATCCCCTAGCTATTCCATAAATATCACAATCTGATCTCTTATGTGAGGCATCAGCTCCTTCATAATGATATACATGGAGTAAACTTTCTATCTTTATTAATTTATGTCTACAGGGGAATTGCAGTTGTTTTGCAATTGTTATCTAGTTTTTTTCCTAATTATGACAAAATAACCAGAGTTGGAAATCATGTGGAAAACAAAAGAACAAACGCCTTTTTTCTAGCTTGTTATACAACAATGTTTGCTGTCAGCCTCAAGATGGATTCTCAATGTGTCTTACAAGAATAGAACAAGTTGATATCCATATTTCTCTTCCTTCACCTGCTACTGAAGACCTGTGGAACCTGTTAGATTTGATCAGCTTATTAATTTTTCCATTTCTTAGTATTTCTATCACACTTTGTACACGAAGGAACTGAGTACAGCTGAGGCAGTACCACAAAAAAGAAATCAAGATGATGAATAGTCTCAAGTCTGGCCATTATTATGCTGTCTCAAGTGCATTCAATATCTTGAAACCATCACATTCAGAATGTTTTGAGATCAAAGAAATCAATAAAGCACAGCAATCAAAACAAAGTCAGAAAGGAATTTTGTCTATCCCCTATACCACTTTTTCCCTATTTTATCTCCTCTGGCCCCAAATCTTGGAAAATCTGAACAGTCTAATAACTAAATTTCACAGCCTTTTTTAATCATCCATTTCTGTCTCTGTTCTCTTCACACCCTACTCATGCCCATGGATAAAGAGCATCAAGCTGTTGTGCGTAGATCAGGAATAGTTTATTAAATATTGTAATACCTTAAATGTAGTTTAAAATATTTTGATCAATTGAAAATTTAAAATTTATTTGTGTTCTCTTCCTATATTTAATATACTAACTTGAAAAGCCACTACCCTACTGCTGATAAATTTATATAGAGTTTATATAAATAAATAGAAATAAATATATAATTTATATAAAGTTTTATATTACATAATATAAAACTCTATTGCTACAATGGTTTGTTGAGCTACAGGAAGGTGGATTTTATATTTCCTAAAAACTATTTCTATGCATTAATTATATTTATAAACTCATCCAGAAGAAGAAATTGCAGGAAAAAAAGTATTTATCTTACTGTAGCTAATTTTTTTTACATGGTGAAGTGCTGTTGCTGAGTTGTGGGTCCCAAGTTGGAGTTGACCTGTGGATGAGTCACAACCTAGTGGAATGTTTTGTTGTTTCTGTTGGCTTCGTGTTCCAGAGGTAGAACCTGGCCCACCTGTGTCTCTGTGGCTCCACCCTCACCCAGGTGGTCATGACTGGGGTGGTGGGTGAAGCCAGGATTATATTAACCAGGAGCTGATTAGTTAGAAGAGCTTCCTATTGGGTGTGGTTTCTGTTTGGGCTGGTCACACCTTACTGAGCTCTTGGTGGTATTCCATATGAAGGGCCACTGAGGGAGCCATCTCTGTCCATTGTGTCCAGCAGGCAATGCTGGCACCACAGTGGGCAGTGGGGGAGCTGGGCCCATGGGAACCTATGACAGGACTGTCTGGAGAAAGACTTCTGAGTTCAGTGTTGTCCTGTGTGATCAGGCAACTGATGGCAGCATAAAATTATGATGGCTAAACCAGCACAGCACATGAAGAAAAGACAGGAAAGAAATGTAAATTTCTGTTTAATCATTATTTCAATGTACTAGAGTTAATCTTTCTAGACAATCCACACATCAGTGTCAGAAATATCAGACCTTAATTCCTCTGTAGTTCAAAAGCTCATATTTATAGGCACTGTATGTTGTTTGTACATCAACAGAGTTTTTAGGTGACTCATATGAAGCCGTAGTTACAGAGGCTCTTTATACCTTCCACACCAGTCTACTCTCTCTGTTGTTCCAATCTGAGGATTTATCAGAGTTCTGTGTGGCTTTCCAGGCAAAGTACTTTGGATTCCCTCACACTGAAATCAGGCTTTGCGTCTAAAGAGGGAGAAGTCTCTTTTTCTGTCTTATATTCTTAAATTAAAAATCAATCCTTAATTCATGGTACATTTCAAGAAGCACACAGAAAGATGAATAAGATTAAAACAAGTCTATTGTTTACATAATTTATAACCTTCTGTCAAAGTCCCAATGAATACTGCATTCGGCTGAATGCAGTATTGAAACAAAATCATCAGCCTTCAGTTCTTGAGTCCCACTGTATTGGAGGTTGCTAGAGGAGAATTTGCAAGGTGTAGCTAGTGAATGAAAGAATTACAGCCTTAGAACATGAAAGGGAGAAAAGGAAGTCCCCAGAGATGCTAATTGAGAATTCCAGCTCTATACTCAGATAAGAACTAAGAACATCAACATGATGATGAGACTCTTCCCCAAATGCCAGGATATTCATACTAACCATATTTTAAGGGTCAAATTCTGTTCTTACTTAAATCCATGAGTCTTTGAGTTTGTTTCCAAAGAATGCATTTAAATTAAATTTGGGAGGGCACATTAAAAAGGAGTGTCGAACCACTGTATTCTCTTCATAGAAAACTCACAGATAGACAAGGTCACAATAAAGTTTAACTTACATCAAAGCTTCCCTTCCCCCTGCATCCAGCTATCTGTCAGTACAGATTTAGTACTATATACATTAATAAGTATTAGATTTCTATACACAGAGAACAAACTGTAATATCATACAAGGGAAAATCAGCAAGTATTGAATGTTTTTCATCATATAACAGACCCTTCAGTTGAGTAACAGCCCAAATAATCTTCTTACTAGTAAGAAAACTCCCTATTTGATGTACAGCTGTATATTCCACAGAGAAGTATTGTCACCTGCTGTGCAGATCAGATTTGTTTAAGAATGTATTCCACAGTGAAGAGGGTTTCAGTGTGGAAAGGAAAAGCAATTCTAGGAGTAACTTTGTAAAAAATATACAATAAATTATACCTTCTCAAACAATTCTCTTATCTCCAACAGATTTAACACATGCTTAAATACACATACATTCTCCATGCCAGCAGTGCAAGACTGCTTTTTCCATATAATTTTTCTATCTACACCTGAATTAAAAATGTGAGATACACATGACATATAAAGGCCTTCTATATTTAGGCTTGGTATTGTGATAGACCATGTCCTGCTGCAGTCACCTAAGCAACATTCCAGAGACATAACTTTTTTTTCTGATTAAGAATGCTGGGGGAAAAAAAGAAATCCCTTCCATTTTTTTCCACTGCAAAAATACTTTATCATAATCTTGTAAACCGTTGTATAATTTATAAGTGGAATGTAGTAAGTATTAATGATCTTTTTTACACCTAAGTAGCTCTCACAGTTGCAACTTAAAATAATATTTTATTTTTCAAAAAATATTTCTTTTTTCAAAAACATTTATTTTGACAATCTTATTAGCTTATTTAGAGAAGTGACAACACCAAAAGGAGTCTGTGTGACTTAATGCTCTTTGCTAAGGAGAAGAAGCCACCTGTTACTATTACAGAGGAACTAGATACCACAGGATTGTGCCACATAGCAGGGGGAAAGTTATGAGCTACAGAACTTAGATGGGAAAAGATTCTGAAAAGTGAAATTAAAATCCACTAATCCTTCTTCAGGTCACAACAAATTACATCTGAAGGTTCCCCAGTGCAGTAGCTGAAGCATGACTGATCACCTCAGCAAAATGATGGCTCAGATGGTTTTCAGTTGCATTCACTTGATCCTTCAGGGAAGAGAGCAAAAGGAGTAAAATAACGATTATCAGCAGGTGCAACCAGGACAGGTGTTATTTAAATTGCATGCATATCTGTTGAGACACAGAACTAATGGATGTACTCTCTGAGAGCAGCTGACATTGTATCTCTTTGGGGTTTGAGGATGGTGCAGTTGAGAAGAGGAACTATAAAGCAAAAAAACTAACAAGAAGACTGAGGAAGAGACTGAAATTATTCCTATCCATTTTTAGTATGTAGAGAGAGATAAACAAAACCGTAGCAACAGTTAATCCAATACCAATATATAAGGAACGATACCAGGATGCTAAGAACAGAAATAGTTCTCATATTGATCAAAATGGTAATCAGGTGGTTCTGACTATGCCTAATATTATTGGCAGATTTAGTGTGATCTAAAAGCAACATAAATATTTGTACCCTAAAATATCAAGAACTTGATTGATGAAATGAGGAATTTGAATTTACCGTGTAGGATGTGAGAGCAAATACTATGAAGTGGAAATATGGAAATAAGAGATATTTGAAGCATGGAAGTGTATATAAAAATGTAGCATGGAATAATCTAGTAATCTAAAATTGTAGTGAAGGAGGTTGGATCAGATCATCCTCTGGTAAGAATTTTTGTATTGCTTAACTATTAAAATGCAGAATTGTGCAAATGGGGGTGAAAAGACAATAAAAATTGTATTTGAATGTCCTCAAGGCTGGTTAGTCACACAGGAATCCAGACTGCATAAGCACTGACCCTGGAATACTGCATGTACTTAAGCAACAAGGCAAAGATAATGATAATTGAGGACTAGCAGTTCAATAGTTTGCTCCTGTCCATTCTGTGCCCATAGATACAGCCAAGGTACTGATTAGGCTTCATGAAAGGCCATCACCCTTCTTGAATCATTTCAATATAATTATGCTCCTTCAGCAGCCATTTTCCTGTATTTGGCCTGGACAAAGCCAATTTAAATGCATTTCCTATAAATGGACAATTTTCATAGGTATTAGATGTTGTCTTGAACATTTCAAGTTCAATATCTTTGTGATGGGTTTACAATTTTGTGCATGTTGAGGAGCCTTGCTGATTGTTTTAAAATTCTGGCTCTTATGTTCTGTAAGTGTTCATTAATATACAACCAGAAAGAAAGAAAGAAAATGAATGCACGCGTCAGATATAGTTCTTGACACTGCTTATTTTTATCTTTTTTTTCTCCTAAGACCTTTATTTTCATTTTTGTATTTTCTTCATTTTTCTGTTCAGCAGAGGAATAAGTATGTCTTTGTGTTTGTTTGTATATGTGTAAAAATACATTTTCAGACATTTCAGATTATGGTTAAAATGAAGCAATTCAAAACATTTTTAGTAACAGAAGCACTGAGGAATTATAAATTACTTAACTCACTCAAAACTTCCAAAAGCAACAATATACCTGGCAAATATTTGAAAGAAAGAGTATGTGTCACTTTGCTTAATTTTTCAGGCCACTCATGGTTACCTTTCTCTTGGGACAACAACAGGAAAGAGAACAGGTCAAGGCTTCCACTGAAGTTCATTCTTTCTATACTTGTGATCTGGTAAGTGCTGTTTCTTATGACTGGTGAAATAGCTGATCAGGCACAGAATCAATTCTGTCTCTCTTCATCAGAGTAATCACACCCGGTGCTTTGTGCAATGAATAGTCAAACAGAAAGCCTTCTTCTCAAAAATCCTGGGCTATTTACATGAATAAGAGAAGGGACATGAATGAGGAATATCAGTATCAATCCCAAAGAGAACAGCTATGTGTATGAGTATGCCAAAATCAAAGTAATAAGCAGAAAAGTATAGCAATGTTCTATCTTTATTCAATATTATATAGCTAATAATGTTGGCTGAAATACTGTCTTCAGCTTTCACAAAGCTAATATGATAAACCTTGCATGTAATATATATTTGTATAATGTATTTTATTATAACAATATATAGATACAAAAGTATGTTAATTCACACCTTGCAGTTTAAAAACTCAACAGCAGGGTTACTGGTAACGTCTTTGTGAGTTATTGTTACAACAAATAGAAAGAGGCATGTATTTCTGGAATTCATATTTTAGGTGGCTTTGTGCTTGGAGGTCAGGATTTTCTCCAGTTACACAAGTCTACATTAACCTGAGCAACATGGTTAGGTTCTTAAAACTAGCGGAATGAAGCTAGGATTTGAGGCCACAGTAGGGAGACTCATTCTCTCATAGTTACTTGGCCTTGACTTGGGTATACATTAATCTATTTATACTGACATATGGCTACAAATTAAGCCTCTTTATATGACAATAGTTCAGCATCTCTTTACCACGTCTTCTCTTCATATGTAATCCATTCATTATTTCTATAAGGTTTGCCAGTCCTCGAGAAGAGCAGATGTATTTATTTGGACAATATATAACATCTACATTGGTTTGTTTATTGTTTTAAAATTCTTTCTCCTTCCTGCTTTTTTATATAATCTGATTAATCTTCTGAGCCAACCAAAACCCTCATAGGTAATACATTTTTTCCTTCTGATAGTCTTCTATCTCTATTCTGTTCAAATATTGAGCGGGTAAAACATAATGTTGTCATTACAGAATTGCAGTGTTTTATATTCCAGACTTAATAGGAAGTCATTCTTCTTCATTCATTCTTTTCCTTGAAAATCCAGTCACACAAAAACTACCACACTGGATCAGATCTGTAGGGTATTCAGTTCGGTATCCCAACTCCCAACAATGGTATCTCTCAGGTAGAATAGGTGGAAAAAAGCTTACAGGTGAGAGAACTTATACTAGCTGAAAGATTATTATAAAACCCCTTAATATTTAGAGCCCTGAACCCTTAATGATGAAGTTTTCATCCTTTTAAATAGAAATTATAACAGAATTTACCTGCTATGATAAACATGTAATCCATCTACTCATCTTGCTATGTTCAAGATAACATTTGAGAATGAGGGTTGCAGGTGAATTATATACTGCATGGAAGCAATAAACTTGCAAGCATTTTGAATTGAGTACTTTTCAATTTCACTTAACTTCACCTTACAGTACAGAGAAAAGAAAAATGTTTGATCTTTCTTTCCTACCTTTTTCCAGTTGAGGTTTTGTTTTTTCCTCCAGTTTTTATATTGCCGCGTTCACACAACTTCCGACTTCCAGTTTCTAGAGGACTTCCCAATCATTCATGGAAGTTGTAGTTCTCTTTAGCTGACTTAGAAACACATTTCAAAAATAGTGGGTTGGTTTCCCACACACTAGATTCTCCTACCAACAATTAGCTGGCTTTGTTACTGGCTCCCCTAAAGAGCTCTCTTGGGAATGAAGCCCTTTCTTTCCAAAAGAGGAGGCTGATCTAAGATCACCAGATACACTGATGGGTCAGTGAGATGTGCTACTAAATTCTTAGGAACTTCTGAAAATGCCCATCCATTTTATAGGGCACAGGTAGAAAGTGGACAGGGTAATAAACAGGAGCAGTTACAATATTATTAATTAAATTACCCTCAGCAAAAGTGTGATAATGAATAAAGTTTTGATTAGGTGTGGTGCTAAGAAGCTTCTGTACTAAGTTTCAATGTTGTTCTTACAGAGGAGAAACCCAGTTGAGTTCTGTGCTTTTGAATCAATAATAATGATCATACTAATTGTGAGGTCTGTTGTAAAAAACACACACAATTATGCTTTTTCTTCCTCCAAGAAAAATTACAGGCCATGCTATCTCCACTCAGAAAATGTTAGTTCTATTGCATAAAAAAAATTTGAGTGAGAAAAACAGCATCATGGCTGCATAATTGGGCACCCTTTCCGAAAAAAGCCAATTATAGAAAACAGTGCATCAATTTTTTTTCATACGGCTGTATTTTCAAAATTCAGAGTTACAATCTTTTATCATCCATTTATATAGGTTAAATTTGCAAACATTTTGTAAAAGTATCAAGGTGGCCTGATGTCAGTACTTGTACTTGCAAATTTGATTTGCACCCTGTATAGCTTTATTATACTTCCACAATTTGTATTAACATTTTCATAGCATTCAGCTGCTCTGCAGTCTTGATTTCCACTCACCCAATGTAACTACATTGGGTGAGTGGAAATCAAGACTGCAGAGTCTTTGTTGTGAGCCTATAAGATATAAGTTGTGAGCCTATAAGTATTTGTTGTGAGCCTATAAGATATCCAGTGTTCTACATTTCCACTCTGCCTCTCTCCCAACCACAAATCTATTTTGTTCCGCATATTAAATCTGAAAAAAAAAAAAGGAGAAACAATTATCTCTAAAGATTATATACAGACAGAATAATATTCACATTCGGTTTGAATTTAACTCTAACCCTACAACACCAATTTAGATTTTAAAATAAGGGCCTTTCTCTAAGGGAATCAGACTTTAGTTAAGTACAGTAAACAGTCTTCCGTAGTGTCAGTGACGTAACTATGCTAACAGAAAAAGACAGACTTAAACTCTGTTCTTAACATCACCCTCTCTTTTTACACTATATTTCAGGTCTTGTAGACAGTTAAACTTCATACAATAGTGTCATATTTAATTCACCTCAGAATGTGAATGTGTTTAATAGTCTATGTTGAGCTCTATCTATTTTGTTTGAGTTTTGCAGTTAAATTTGAGCCTAATTAATAGCAGTCTTTATTCAGGTGTCTTAACTCTATAAAGTATAATAAATTTTAATACCTAATATTAATGCTGTGAAAGCTCCACTTCTGTTTCTTTAAAACAGAAAAAGATTTCTCACAGACACCACCCACGTACGGATTTGACGGATTTCCACTTATTTATGTGCAAATCTGAAAAGACAGGACTAAAACAAGGAGAAGTTAGACATCCCCCTGAGAAACTAAAATGGAAGTGCTTTAAAGGGACATTTGAAAACTGATTATAAATATTGGCCTCCTCTTCAATAGATTGTAATTGATCAATAAGGATATAAAGTGAAGCTTATTTATTGGGAAACTGAGACTTACTAAAGGTCACAAGTATTAAATTATAAAATGCCTATTTTTTTCCTTATAAAAGGTTCTTAAAGCACATGAATAATACCTAAAAATCTCCCACTATACCATGTGTTCTTCCCAGACAGTGCCCTATTTAGCCTATTTTAAAAGATTATTTCTCCTTAAAAAAAAAAAAAAGGTAGTCATAATGGAATAATATATTTAAAGTCTGGTGGACTTGTGATTTTGTTCTATAAGAGTTCACTGGTTTTGAAGTAGAAGATTAACAGTTCAACAGAAAAGAATAGCCTTTGTTTTCTTTATCCTGTTATTTCTGTATAATATTCAAAACTAATGAGTGGCTTTGACTAATAGTAATTCCAGGAAATTCAACAGTAAAACTGGAAAGAGAAAGGGAAATGACTTTTCATGTTCAAATATATGTAAGTAATTTGAAATATTAAAGGACAAAAAATGTTGATTATAGAATAAACATTGAATCCTCAGAGTTGCACACAGACATATCTTTCAGAGACATGAAATTAAAAAATGCATCTAACTGAAGTAATCTCTCACCCATTAATAAGCAGAAACAGGTATTTTAAAAGCAATTTTGTGAAGGATTGATTTTGGGTTTTCCAGGTAAACTGTGTTCTACTATATTTAATGTCATTCATCAGGTTTTTCTTGATAGAAATTGAAAAACCAATAAGCATGAATCTAGCTTTAGCATTAGTATGCTTAACACTCACTGACTCAGGGTATTTACATTCTCCCTCAAAGGCATTCTGAAGGCCAAATTCCCTGATCATCATCCCCTTTGGCTTGGAGTCTGACAGTGTAATTGGACATCATGGGTGTGTTCATCTGGAGAGAATGTCAAGTCTAGTCAACATCCTCCATTGTATTTTCAGGCAGTCTGGCCTCACATGTACTGACGTACATAAAGACACATCCCAAAGAATGCACACCATTGTGGCCCCAAACTAGGCTGCAGAGTCAGTGTACCTGTGACTCTCCCTACAGAAGAACTTTTCATATGGTTACTGCTAGCATCTTGTTTCACCACTACAGTGGCAAAGTGAAGAACTCTTTACAAGGACCAAAACAACTAGTCTGATTTTTCAAAAGAGCCTCTGCTCTTAGAGTTTCTGCTCCACTACTGCTGACCAAGAGACAAGATGATAGCTGCAATCTCTTTCAATCAGAAGAGTTAAAGCTTGCAATAAACCTCCAAATGATGACATGCCTGTATAAAAACATAGCAAAAGTGCATACTCCCATTGCCCCTTGACAGCTGTTGAACTGAATTTGATGGATTCCTGCTTTGTTCTTTCCTTCTTTGTCTTCATTCCTATCATTAATTTTGAAACAATTAACAGTGCTGCTCACAAGTGATATGAAGGGCAGCACTGGCTCACAAACAAAAAACATCTGAAAAAGGAGATTGAACCATTAAACTTTACTTGCACACAAAATATACACTATGACACATGCATCTCACATGTCTGCATTGGTCCCTGTCCTGATCTTTTTTATTTCATTCAACTGAGCCGTGAAACTAACTGAGGAGACGGGTGGAATACTATCTCATATAGCTTACAATGAGATGCTTCCCTCCTGGACCAGGTTCTGTTGAACTTGGTCTGTTGTGACGTTAGAAGCGCAATTCAGCAAGTTCATTCATACAACAATGGCATAACAACAGCTCGAAAGACAAATTTACTCCCAGCATATTTCTTTTCACCAATCCTATTAACACTCAATGTTTATTACAGACTGACCTGGTTTTTCATTCCCCCTTCCAAATGTACCTTGGCCTTCATTGAAAATTCACTTTACAGTGAAGTTGCTCCCTAAGAATAGAGGACTGGAAAGACTGTTAATATCTAGGCACTCCAATAGTGGAGCAATCCTAAGGAACAGTCTGTCAGAACAATGAAGGAGTTCCCTGACTTCACTTCAAGGAGTCAGCAGTTATGGGAAACTGATGCAGACCAGAGAAAATATGGGATACAAACAAAATAATTTACTGAGAATACACCAGCATCAGCAAATGCATTTTTTTTAACTCCTGCTAGGCTAAGAAAATTATTCAGTGATTCTTAATACAGAGAAGCCAAATAGAGGATTGTTGAAATCAGTGCAGTTCTCAACATGCATATCCTTTCTGTACAATAAGAAAAGTGGGTAGGACTAAGAATCAGTTCACTTAACTGTGAAGTGACACTGTGCCCTTTCATGGTGAGAAAACACTTCTTTTTGGAAGAGGTGTTTTAAAGGCTTGAGAAGCCAATGATGGCATTCAGTCAGTCATTTGAAGACATAACTGGTTTTATTTTCCCTTCTTAAGTCATGTTTGAGATGACAGTGACCGTATCATGATCTACAAGGTGGAGCAATTCCACAGCCAGAAATACAAGGCTGATAACCAGTCCTTTTGACTTGATCAGTTGGGGAAGAATACATGAAGCATCCATAGCAAAGTATATTAAATTCACAGGCAGAAGATAACACTTATTCTGTAAAACTGAACAGGTCAGATAACTAAACTCTGAACCCTTTCTTGTTTATCCATCATTAGTACTTAATGCTGTTTATAGCAGTCACTTTATGCAGAGGTCAAATGGTGTGGGTTGGTTAAGAAAGTCCACAGAGCTCTGATCACCTACCAAAAGGCTCTAGAGACGAATACAGTTGAGTTACCCACTTAGTGGAGAAAGAAACTGTTGCTTCCCATTGCACTCACCACTAGCAAAACAGTATCTGATTGGTTCTGTCTGGGCAAAACTAGCATGTCTACAAATACTGGATTTTACATAAAGATATGAAAAAGCATTCCTACGTCATTAAATGTATTCTGGTGGGCATCAGCCCCAACAACCACCAACATCATGTATTAAAAACATACTAATGCATAGATCATGCTCCCTGACAACTATACCTTGTACAAAATGGCCCTACTATCTCACTTTTAATTTGTATTCAAAATAACTGTCATATGCTCAAATCAGAAAGTCAATACAGTTTTATTTTGCAACTGAACGTTCTGGGTTCGAATGGAGGCATCAGTTACACAGAGAAAAAGAAATTGTTTAAACCAGGGAAAGTAGAGATGAAGTAGTAATGCTTATCACAGATTTTGGTTTTTCATTCTTATGCTAGTTTCATTCCTGAAGCCAGTTATTATCTAAGGGGGAGCATGAAAGTTTACTAGCAACAAGTAGTTAACAATTTAATAGCTGGAGAATGGCATAAACTTGCAAGTTCATAATTTTATATCTAGGCATTCTGAACTCAAATCCATTGCCCAAGTTTTTTCCTGTTCATTACATTATGAAATTAATTGAAGTAAGCCTTAAGCAGAAATTGAAAACATTATAAATATCATTTTTAAGCAAAGGAACAAATTCAGCTTTGATTGAAACCAAAATCTTTCAAAACTACAAAACATACAGTGCTAAGAAACAGAAAAATGATTGTGACCTTCTGCAAAGCAGGACAGAGCGATCTTTTCTGGGATGGTTTGTAGTCAATGACTGCATTTATGTAGCTGTTGTAGGAGCTACAAAGTTAGTAGAGACTTGGGGTCAGATTTTTTAGGATGGTGGTGTCAGTTTAGGGTTTTTTTTTCAACTTTATCTTTTTAACTGTCCTATCTGTAGTCTACTGCTCCACTGGAGAATAAATACATGCATAAAGCCCCACAGGGAAAGCAGAAGAGCAAGGAGCTAATCAATCCAACGGTAACATAACAAAACGTACTATGACTGAAACTCTCTGTTAAAGCCACTGACAAAGTATCCTTTTCTGTGTAGCCAGAAAATATAACAGGTGAGAATTACTTTATCATGTACAAGCATCAACCTGAAATTCCTTCTCATTTGATTCCTTTTTGTTACAAACACATAGTACTGGTTATAGCCACAGACTGTAGAAGCACTGAAGCAGAATATTAAGGAAACAAAACTAGTTCAATCTTTAGAGAAAATACTGCAGACTTCACTATATCCTCGGGCTGCAGAATATATAGGAACTAAGCCCATTCTATCTATAGGTACTCACAATTTGAAGGAAGGCAACGGTTGGGTTGTCAGCCTCAAAGACAAAAAAAACTAAAGAAAAACACAATCATGTCCTTGGATTTATTTAACATATTTTTATAACACTCAACAGAGAAAAAAAGCCTACAAAAACTGATATCTTCAGAGTTTATGTTTTAAATGAGTTAGTTCATGTTTTAAATGAATTAGTTCATGTTTTAAATGAGTTCATATCATGCAAGCAGTATAGGTGGATGAATACTGTCCTGGTTTTATCTAGGTCTACTCTTGAAGAAGCAGTTCTATGCCTGAAGTCCTCTGCACTTTTTGAACTTCTACTGTATTTTCTTTGAGAAGGGAATTCTCTGTGCTCTTGAACTTCAGTCGTTATGGTGGCAAGGGAATTAAAAGCTTTCTGATTGATAGATAAATATGCAACAATAAAAAAAGAAATTTAAGACTATATTCACAGAGGAATAAGAGGAGCATTAAGAACAGGTTTGTGATTAGTCATGTAATGTTAGTTATACGTGTCAGTAGAATATCTGGACAGAATGAGGAAGAGAGAGACACAGAATATAAATTTGATGGTACAGAGAACGAGGAAATGAGAAACATCTGAAGTACAGCAGTGCCAGACAATGTATGGAAAAGTAACTTTACGGTAATGGTTTAGAATTTGCTCAAGAACAGTTGCACTCAGTAGCATGTCACAGAGAGAGCCCATAGAGCTTTTTCTGTCCGTGAATTGTACATAGTCATCCAAGCTTCTCATGATAACTAAGCTGCATTAGCCTCAGCAGAAGTATTTTTAAGGAAGCTAAGTGATCAAAGGGATCTGCAAAATAAACCAGAGAAAATAGGTACTCTAGACCCTGTCTGCTTTAACTTTGAAGCTACATAAAGGGATGAGAGAAATTACTAGAAGCCCTGACAAAAGAACACATTATAGATTGGACTTTCTTTAATCCCTTTTTCAACTGACATGATTATATTTCTGGAACTATGAAAGGGCAAAAATTCTTGTATCCTAGGAATGTGAAAGAGGCACTAAAAAGATTGAGGAATAAATACAATAGAACAGGAAAGTACAATTTTGACAAAGGCAAACTAAAAGAAGAGAATATTTAAAGGTGAGAAAAGAAAAATAAAGGTGTAGTACCATCTCTAGCACAGCGACAAATGAAGATTCAGAGACATAGAGATGGTCAGACAGAAATAAAGTGTTCATGCCAAATAAGAAAATAAGTTAACCTCTTTTTGAAATATGAATTCTGATTTAGAAGGTGCGTATTTAGTAGTATGGTTTCATGTAGATGTGAAAGAGGGAAAACAATCCATATTTATCTTGGGAAGTGTAGGAGTCTTCCCTTTATCTTTTCCTCTTCTACTTTTACCTATAAATACTTCTACTAATAACAAAAGACATGAGCTTTAAATTAGGAATGATGGAGGTCAGAGATGGCGGCGCACAATCAAGAAATGGTGGATCAAGCTGGTAAGCAAAACATGTGGACTGATGAGACATTGTAAAAAAGAAAATGGCTGAAAACAACCTACATCAAGCATGTACACAGAAATAAGGAAATGTTGTCTACAGGACAACAGCTTTCACAGTTTTTCTGGGAAATGAGCACAACGGCATGCCTCTCTGAAGTGCATGCAGCACGAGGAGGAATCAGGAGTCAAAGGTGTGCATGCAGTTGCAGATCTGGAATCTCATTGGGATCATGGGCACATTGTGGGATACCTTATGTGAGTGTTGCAGTGGATTACAGGCACTTCAGGAAAACAGAGTGAGGTAGAGAGGAGGGAGAATTGTAGTTTATGTGAGAGAGTGGACAGAATGCAGGGAGCTTTGCCTTGGGATGGTGAGCCACCTGAGAGTTTATGGGTTAGGATTAGTGGGCAGACAAATAAGGACATATTGTTGAGGGTGTCTGCAACAGACTACTTAGTTGGGAAGAAGAAGTAGATGAGACCTTCTTCGGACAGCTAGAAGAAGTCTCGTTTTCACAGACCGCAGTCTTTAAGGTGACTTTAGTCACTTAGATATGCCAGAGGGACAACACAGCAGGACACAATCTAGAAGGTTTCTGGAGTGCATTGGTGGTGACCTTATGACATAAGTGATCAAGAAGATTATTAGAGGAGACTTTCTCCTGGACCTAGCTCTTTCAAATAAGATAAAATTGTTGACGAGTGTGATGGCTGGGGGCAGCCTTGCCTGCAGTGACCATGAGACGATGGAATTCAGTATCCTGATAGAAGGCAACAAGGCAAATAGCAGGATCACGACAGTGATGACAGTAAAAGTGAAAATGACAGTGAAAGCAGTGTATCTTGAGAATTCCTGTGTGATTAAGAAACAGCTGAACACATTTGAGAAAAAACATAAATAGAAGAGTAAGGATAAATTAAACTTAGTATTTACCTACCTTCTGCCTCCAGGTTTACTACAATTGCAGCTCCTACAGTTCAGGGAAAAAAACTTATGGAATGACTGGAATATTATAGAAATATAACCTCAATCAAAACAAAATGCAAGGAAACTGAAATCAAACTATTGTGTTTACTTTCATCTCTTACTCTTTTCTTCCACATTATGGAGATACATATTAAAAAAACAACAACAACAAAAAAAAGAGAATGAAAAAGTATGTTATTCAATAAGTGCAGAAATGATGGGTAGATATAAGTTCTGTTTGTAACCAGTAATGAAGAAAAGTAGAATCAATAAAGAATCTCAAACATGATGGGTAGTAAGTTGGAAATGATGCTGTTAAATCTTGTTGAACAAGAATTGGCATGTAAATGAAGTTTGGATTTATGTGGGCAATGTGCACTCTTACTAAAGTGTGTACATCTCAGAGGTCTTGCAAAAAAAGTGCGTGACTTCAATTTTGACCCACTGATGCAGTAAATTAAAGAAGTTTAAGACATCCGGAACAAATATGCAATCCTGTAGACAGAGGAAATTACTAATATTAAAAGGAATATTCTGCATAGATTACCATTATTACTGTTTCTGTTTCTCCCAGTAGCACTCCCTGGCATAACTGCTATAGAGAAAGAAAGCATGATTTCCAATTTTATAAGAAATAAATAAGAAGACTGGATAATTCAGATGCAGATACCAGCTTCACAGAGTAGTCTAGGAGTGGCATATACAGATTCTGGTTCCTGATACAAAACTGCAGAGATTTGAGTTAAATCAAAACTGAATTTAGATTTTGACCCAGAAGATCCCTGCCAAGAATTCAAGGTAGCTCAACCTTCCTGAAAAGTCCAGAAAATTATTAAACAGTGGTTCGACAGACTGTTGTTTTAAGTTCTGGGAACTACTTATCAATTTCTATCTATAATATCTCTGTTTTGGTGTATTTAGAAGAATATCCTCAAAGATTTTGTTTTTGAAGTTAGTGTTAAAATTTTTACTAGTTCAGACAAAAGAAAAAAATATCAAAAAGAGTAAACAAGCGGAACAAATGCTAGCAGTACTATTCACAGGACGTGAACAGGACAACGTCATTATGCAGACAGCAGGTTGGTGAAGCAACAACAGGAGAAAGAAAAAGGAGATGATAATAACAAGCCCAAAGGAATGACTAAGGAAGAAGGGAAAAAGTGTGAAAGGAGAATATAGCAGTACAAAAATGTGGGAAAGACTATTTGCATATGACATGAAAAGGCTTCACCATCCATGCATAGGAGGTAGAATTTATAAACAGTCATGAAAGAAACACTTATTAATGCTAATACATGACATGATTTTGACTTTTTTCTGGGTTTGTTTATTTTTGTTTACACAGAATAAACAACCTGTTATTAATAACTGTTGTTTTGTTTATCTCAACCATGGTACTCCCTCAGGTGTGCTAACAATGTTTATGTGACAGTGGTTACAATAATCTCTCTGAAACAAGGCACCCCATGAAATTATCAATAATTCATCATAACTAGTCTCTTTTTTTTTTTTTTTTCCAGATGTGTCTACAGTATTTGTCTGGTAGAACTCTCTTCACCTCATGCACAAAGCATTCATCCCACACAGATTACACATGAAGTACTTGATTGCGGTTTAGCAAAGTAAGTTATATGCAGTCTTCAAAAGTGTTTCTCTCTAGATCGTAAGTATAAAAAAGCATAACTCTGGTACTGACTTTACTCTTATTAATTTTTTTTTAAAATTCTCACCCTGAAAACTTAACTCCTTGAATTCGTGTGTATTCACTACCCATAGAGGTATTAAAAAAAACCCAAGCAAAACGTAAGTGTAACAGGCAAACTGTCTCTGTTCCATGATGTGCCCCAGTAAGAGTCTGAAGTGAAAAAAAAATGAACAGTGGAGGCAAAAAGAGAAGGCGATCTGGGGAATAATGAGTGCCTGCCACCCTACCTATTCACAAGATCCACAGAAGGGACAACACATGTATTTTGCCCTTCCTTCTCTTCTGTATAAACAATAGCCTTGGTACCTGGGGATTCTATATTAAAAGCCTGGAATAGTAAAGAGGATATCATTTCTGTTTATTGCTTTGCTATTTATTCTGAAAAAAATTTTAGACATTTGGAATTAATATGTGAAAGAAGGTAGCAGAGCAGCAGAGATATCAGAGTGCTGTGCAGTCGTGTTGCTAGAAACTCATGAGCAGCTTCATTAGTTCAC
This sequence comes from Coracias cyanogaster, assembly GCA_033124195.1. Classification (NCBI taxonomy): domain Eukaryota; kingdom Metazoa; phylum Chordata; class Aves; order Coraciiformes; family Coraciidae; genus Coracias; species Coracias cyanogaster. Next base: position 23,041 of record JAVSBS010021000.1, read on the forward strand.
ATCAAGACTCAAGCAGAATCTTAATTATTTTTTTTAAAGTCATATAGTGAATCTTACATAAGTACGGTAAATTGCCTTAGAAAGCATTTCTATTTCCATGCATAATTAAATCAATACTCACTCATGTCAAAACAAATCCAAACATAATTTCTGGTATACACAATTAGCAATGAAGAAGTGACTCATACAGTCTAAAGGATGACTGTTAAGGGAAGGGTTAACTTTTAAAATCTTCCTTTCTATTCCCAATGGCACTAAGGAATGTTCAAAGGAATTAAAATGATTTTCATGATGAGATTTTTTATAGCTTGTGTAAGGTCAATAAGAATTAAATATTAAGTTTTGTTTTGTCTCTGGTCAGTCACTTCAGTGACAGTTGACACTGTCAGTCAATTTTGCTTTCATGTACTTATGCAGAAGAATAATGCTACTGTGTTTTGAATTTTAAAAAATGGAAGTCTAACAACATGTCTTTGGGTTTTGTTTCCCCAACATTTTTATTATCACATAAACATGCGGATGTGCTATGTTTGTAATCACAGACCAGAAATGTTTCTGCTGCTGACTGATGTGCTTTCTTTCCTGTGTTGAAACATCATGATGTGTATACACTAAACTAAGCAAAAAGGCTAACACAAATAATTGCAAAATGCTGTCTACTGCTACCCCTAAAGACTTACAAACAGTAACAGTTAAACCTCATTGTACTTGTTACTTTCAAAAGCAATCAATCACACAGTGGCACATTAAGCAGACTTCCCTGTATACATTGAGGTTGTAGCAGAAGTTACAGGATCCCATGATTTTAGTAAAGTTTCTCATATATTTCTTGCACCACATAGAATGAAGATTAATGCTACTGTTCTTGCAGCTTCACCTGCACTGTCCTTGTTTCATTTTAAATTTACCTACCTGATCATTTGGTATTTTGAGTGCATGCTCCACCCCTTAGCAGGAGAGAAGAAAAAGGAAGATTGTGATCTGATCTTCTGTAGACAGATGATGCGGAGTCAACTACCGGCAATAAGAAAGGCCTGCTTAAATCCCTTCAGCCCCTAGAGACTACTTAACTCAGCAGTACCATAACCGAACCCTCTGGAGCTGATGCATAGGAATCCAAAATCTGCTTAAGGATGACAGGGGAAGGCAGGGGAGTTGAGGGCAGAGGAGAAGATTGGAGGAAGTGATTGTGCATACTTTTGGACATGTGAGCATCCACCATCCTGAAAGCTTTGCAAAAGGGAGATGATCCCACCAGATTTTATCATTCTGTGCCAGAGCAGCTCCTAACAGCGTATTTAGCATAACTGTCGTGGAGCTCTACAAGTCTGTAGATCCTTTTCCTACCACATGATACAGACAGCCATGACATAGGAATACCGATCTGTGTTGTCAGTGATACAACTTTTTCCGTTTACAGCTAGTGACTGTAGCAACCACAGGTCATTGAATGAGTCCCTGCTTCCAGACATGAATACAGAGCATAACCTGTTAGTAGCTCTGCCTAAAACACCTGTTTTGTTGTTGCATGGAGAAACTGCCAGAAATGACCACACAAAATATCGTAGCAAACCAGTGTGTGAAGTTCTGCTGCATCCTCGATGGAATTGCCTGCAAAGCAAAGAGCTGTGCCCAAATGTGACTGCTCTACTTTTCAGTGAAAATTGTGGCCTACAGACTCTCTTTCTTTCTCTCACACAGTCCTGTTTCAATCAGTTTTGTTTTCTACATGAAACAGAGCAGATTCTTTTTGCTGTTGCCATAACAACAGGAAGAAACCTCACCACTCCGGTCAAAATTCCCTGACATTCATGTTAAGAAGAACTCTGAGCAAGCAAACACTTGCTCTCCTCAGTATGATTCCTGACTTTTTAATCTGTACCAGTAGTAAGCCTGTGAGGAATGACTGGTGTGTTGCTCTTGGACAGCATCCTTACCTCAGGGATTCTGAAGAAGCCTTTCCCATTTGGAAAAGCACCAAACTGTGTGTGTGTACTGTACACCCAGAACTATGAAGGAATGACCAGTGTGAACTTGGTTATGATTGTTTCAGCAGCTTGGTGATTCTTCCAAGATATCATTTGTTTGGATTTTAGATTAGTCACTTTTCTGATTTATTGACATTAGTCGTCATTTTTTTCTTCCTGACTATATGTCATTGGATCTTCCTACCAAGTTTCTGCCTGAAATATACTGAATATTGACTGTGAGAATGTTGAATAGACTGAAACCAACAGTAGACATCTAATGTACTTCTTATGTAGGTCATAACATTGTAAATGGAAGAGACACAGGAGGCATGAGGGAAAATACTAAGAGAGTTTTTCATTAGTACAACAGGGATAGTGCAATATGTGTTGATAAAATGTATGCATTATGGTTTGTATACGGTTACTTTGTGCTAGATCAGCTTTGTTTACAGACCTTCAAAATCCAATAAAGCAAGACAGACATAGCCATAGCTGACTATAGACATTCTTCCTCATTTTATTTTTTCATCATCTGTTGGAATATATGTAGCAAGCTTAAGTCTAATACTAGTTTTTTCTTGAATCTGAACTGAATACACCTTGTTAACCTGGACTGGCACCTAAGGAAATCAAAACCTGTATCTGAGTGTTTTCAGCATGTAGCAAATTTGATTTACCTTTAATTTATTTTAGTATAGAATCACTGTCTCGTATGGGAGAAGTTAACAATTTAAGACTAGAAAGTGATTATCTTCTTCCTTTTAAAGAAAAATAGTTTTGTTGGATACTTACTGTGAAAATAAAACAGTTAGGAAGGAATTAAATTAGGATCTGATGTAATATTTATCTCAGAAAACCAAGCAGAGTTCAGCGAGAACTTGGCATTTCTTTATCTCCTGATTTGCCTTTGAGAGTTATAGTTCATAATGGCACAAAAGTCAGAGTGACAGCGTATATGAATCAGGACCTGATCAACTGCACAAAATCTGAGTGAAAACAGAATTAAGATTATCCACCACATAAGCAAATATATAACTATATACATATTCTAATAGTTTATTTATTGATATTGTATTTTTTACCACAGGAGCAGGCTGATGCCCCTTAGGCAAAGAAAGCAACTTTTATACAAGGCTTTGTGTTAAATATACTGTAGTAATTACACAGCTAGATAAAAAGTTAGAAGAAACACTAAGTCATTTTTTATATGCTGCCTATACAAATAAAACAGTGAACTAATGACCAGTAAGGTAGTAAACTACTAGGCTCTTTTTTTCTGAGTTAAAATAAGTTGCCAATATGTAAATTTATATGGCAATTACAGTCCAAAAATTAGTAAAGAGTGTAAGACTAATTTAAATTACACCATTTGTTCTTTTATTTTCTTCTATATTCCTTTTTTGTGTGTCATGGAATTTTACAAATTGAGACTTTACTGAACTAACAGATGATGAGTAAATGTAATTATTTATCTTGTATACAGATAAGTAGGAAAAAATATACTGTGTAAAGTATTAGGACCACTCAGACTGAGGTCTGGCAGTATGCATGTTTGGACCACCCAGGAGAAAGATTTTAGATATATGCAAATGCAATTCACACTATGTTTTTAAAACTACTTTAGATATACCTCTGAACTTATTTCCAAACATTTATGTTGCTTTCTTATGTTACGTTAGATTAGCAGTATTTTAACAAAGTCTTCTGTACAGTGGCAGAATGAAATCCTAGAGAAAGGCATATTTAGAAGGAGTACTGTTAATTTCCCACAAGAAGTAGCATCAAATCATTATATCTAATTTATTTATTCTAAAAGTTATTCTTTAACAAGAGACATTGGATAACTAGAGATAGCATGTTCACCTCAGGAGTAGAATAAGGAAATTTAAGAACATTAAAAGAAAATTACTATATCGACAGAAATAAATACTGTATCCTTTACTCATATGTCAATCATTGACTTTGTTACTAAAATTCATGTATCAAAGATTATTCTAATTTAGGTAGCTCTGGCATGGATACTGCAAAGAACATTACAGTACCTGCCAGCTCTGAAGTCTGAGGGATTTCCAGCCTCTGGAAGATCATTCAAGAGCACACCTGGCATTCCAAGCGTACCAACAGAAATGTGGCTTATTCTCTTCGGTTCACTCCTCCACATTGTCTTGCATTGGTCTTCACCTCAAATAGCCATACTCTGTCCTGCACTCAGAAATAAGAGAATGCTAAAATAATCTTTACAGAAAAGGAGTAACATATCAAATGTCTTTGAAGGCTAAGTATATGAACATCAACTTGCAGTATGTCTGTGCATGAACATAAGAATCGTAATGGGTATTATTATCTATGTATATATTTTAAAAGCACAAAATTACTTTTCCATTCCCTGTGCAGTGACCAAGTTCTCTTCATTTCTATTAGCTGATAATCTCAAAGTATTCTTCCTAACTTTTTCACTTATTAAATAAGAACATTAAGACAGGAATTTTAAGAGGTGAGAAATTATGTAGACACTTAAATGCACCTGAAAATCACCTAAAATCTCTTTTAAATCTGTTTCTTAAATATACCAAACTCTTCAAAAAATAGCATTTAACAATTGTTTCATAAGTAAAAGCCATTCCTAGATTTTACCCCCTTTTAGCTCATTTAGAATGGATGTAGATTCTGCTTCAAGGAAGGAGGAAGTTGGAATAAACAAAGTTAAAGTCCTTCTACTACCAAAGTGAGTGAAATCTGACCTACTTGTCACTTAAGGTTTTGGGATTTTATGTCTTTTAATCCTTCGATTCAAATGGTGTGATATGAAAGACATGGAAAATTTATTTTTGTCTTTCTTAGGCCTGCCTTCTACAGTTTCATGAAGAGAGGTCGGATTAAAAAAAAACCACAACAAACCAACCAAACAACAAAACACCATGCTTTATTTCAGTTCAAAAAGTGAAGAAATAAGTATAATTATTCTTTTTATGAATAAAATTCTGTTTTGAACACAAGAAAAAAGGCATTAAAGACAGCAACTACTATTCTTATAATTAATTTGGTGTTTTTACTGTTGGAAACAATATTATTTAACTGAAGAATTTCTTTTTTCCAGAAAACTACTAAATAAGGTTCTCTTGAGCTTTCTGAAATGTGTCTGTTCTCCACCTTTAAAGTGCCTGGATTAATTAGAGCATGACCTGCACAATAGGGAAGAGACAAAACTTTACCAATAAATGATGACACTTCAAAGAAATAAAGGAGGTTATATGATATAAAATTCTATGAGCTCCACCATTCACAGGGGGGTCCCCAAGGCATTTGAATTCAGTTCAGGCTATTGTAGATATGTAGAATACTCAAATGTATCTCAGTTTTGTTGAACACATTTTGAATACAATTAGCTGAAACTGAAGTGCTACCCACCTACAATAGAGCTGTATCTGTATTAGTGATGGGAGAACTTCAAAAGGTTCAGAGTTCAGATTAATTTTAGTTCTTCAGTAAGAAATATCCATGCAGGTGGCATTGCAGCCTTTTGAACTTGCAGCCTAATTTTTCTTTTGTCCCCTTCTTGCTCTCAGAAATTCTTTCAAAAGCCTTTCCAATCTCTCTTTTTTTTCTTCCTTTTTATTCACATAGTGGTGCAGAAAAATACTTCCCTTGATTATTACTGCATAGATACTGCATCTCTTTTGGGCTTCGTGGTTTTGAGGCTGATGTTCTGAAATGACAACTTACTTCTGGAGTCTAGAATATTTTGAAATGAAACAATGAGGAAAAATCCCAAGAGCTGAACCACAACTCTGTAAATCCCTCCCTACATTAAAAAGCACTTTCAAAATTATAACATGTCATTGTAAGTTATACCGTGCACTGAAGCCTGTGCCCTGCAATGAGACATTTAGAGTTTTCTTGTTTCTTTCAAAAGCCACTAGCCCCCCAGCACGGGGGGGCCTTTAGCTTTTGGATTTTAGCCGTCTTTGAGAACAGAAGTCAGTAGTGGGGGCTAGAAATGAGATGACTATGAGTGAGTATCTGACAGAATTGCAGATCTCTAGATATAAGCAATACCTGTAAGAAAAGAGGCACATCAGTTCTTTATGCTTCCTTCTGGAATTCCCTGCATTTTTGCCCAGGCTTATTTGCAGGTTGGTGGCTGAATGGCAGCTCAGCTGACTCATGGACTCATCCTGAAGGTAAATAGTTAGAGAGAAAAATTTTTCTGGAGTTTTGAAGAAGTCAACAACAACAAAGCGCTATTTCCTTTGAATTTGGGGCTTTTTTTTCCCCTTGTTTGGGAGCTAGGGAAACTGCTAGAAAGGCTAGGGCTAGCAACTAAAAGAAAATATGCTTAAAATATACATTGAAAAATGGAAGTTACAGGTAGCTAGGAAAATAAAGCCAAGGTATAAAGAGTCAGAAACAAAACAGCAAATATGAGCTCCCTGTAAAGTTACTTCCTAGACATTAAGCTAAATAAGCAGCCTGGTTTCTATGCTGGAGAAAATAGAACTGTATCTGTATTTAGATACATCTGTACACCTAGATTTTCCAGTACATGAGAACAAATTAACTACAGTCAGAAAACAAATTTCAAACACTTTTTGTGCTACTCGTCATCAGCAAGGCTTCTTACTAGATAGTCATTGCTTTTTTGTTATAATGGCTTTTATTCACGTTACTATCACAAAATCTCTAAAGTGTGCGTTATACAACTTGTTTGCAGTCTTAACAGCCCCTTTTAAACGCATGCTTCTGGTGCCATCCACAGGAGTTCAATAAATCTGTTCTGTTCTGTCATGTATGTTTAAGATCTCATTGCTGTATGATTCTTGTTTTACTAGTAGCAAAACGATGAAGGGGATTATTTACATGAGATTTAGGTGTGGGAGAGATGGGGAAGGTATTCTTGACAACTAATTGCACACCAGTTCTTGAGCTGTAAGTAAGAAAATGGACTAAACTGTTGGCAATAATTTTGTCAAACAAAACACAGCAGCGTTTTTAATTTAAATCAAATTAGGAGGAGCTTCAGCAAGACCAGTAAACATTCTTTCAGTAAACCAGCTGACTGAGGAACTTGATGTATGTCACTACAAATACATGTATGTCACAGCCTTTGTTAGTGAATATGTAATCATCCAAATGAATGTGGAACTTGAAATAACTGTTCAGTTACTTGAATATATACAAAAGGATGTAAACAGTTATTTTCAGGCATGAACAGCAGGAAATATCACTATGGTAAACCACTACATTCTACAAAGACAATCTTTAGTCTGTATATAAACAAAGAAAAAAAGCCCATTTAATCCAAATAATTCAATAGACAAAACTCTGGCAAGTATTGCTGTTTGGATCTCATTTCTTTCTGTGTGTGGAATCCTGACAAGTTAAATCATCTGTGAAGCATTGACCATCACCAAGGAAAGAATTTCCACAGCTGCAGAACACTGGGTATTGCAAATTATAGCAGGTTAAATTAAAAACAAAACCAGAAGCTGTGGTGACTGGTATGACAATAACTACAAGGAAGATTACATTTTGTGGAGGAAGCAAACTACTACAGGCTCAATAAGGATTATAACACAAACTAAGCCAAAATATTTGGCATTTTCCATTGTTTCTTTCAGTAACATATACAATAGAAGTATATTTGTGGAGTGTATATACAAACACATGTGAACACACACACACACAGTTCAATGCTTGCCAGAACATAAAATAGCTTCTGTAACAGTGATGTTGAAAAAAAAATAAAGTCCTCTCTTATCAGAAAGTAGGTAAAATTAAAATGAGATAAAACCTACTAATTCTTTCTTATTTTGGCAGGTTCCATTTTGGGTGGTCCTGTGGTAGTTGTACAAAATAGATACATATTTCTCTCATCAGAGATCAATAGGCACTGAAAGCACTGTTTCTGGAGTTAAAGAAATCCCAGACTTTGGTAAGTAGTGTTCGTGGTATTCATACTCACAGTTTTCTTGGCTTAGAAAAAAGATACTGTCCCAATATAAGAGATCCTGTCTCGAGATAAAAGGTTTGAAAAGCTTTTTTACCTGAAACCACATTTTTTGCATATCCCAATTATATCCCATAATACATTTGAGAGTACCTTACCCATGGATTAAATAGTACCTACATCATTTATGTATGTATATCATCATAAGGATCACAAATACCTTACAATAACAGATTTTGTAGTGCCAAAACAGCTCAGCCTTGCAGACATTTTGTCAAAAAACTCTTGGTGCCCAGTCTAAGCACATTTAAATCTGACAGATTAGCAGACCTTAGAGTTTGATTGCCTCACTCTCCAATCAACAACAAAAAAAATGCCTTCTTAAATGTGCAAGACAAATTATTCCTACTCTCTCTTCCATTTTTTTTTTCTACCAGCAAGGCACCTCATGATCCCAGTACGTTTTGACTTCAGCAGAAACAGTTTCATATGGTCAGCAGCATGAGTGGGTCTTGGAAAAGTTGGAGTTAACCAGTATAATGATAGAAACTACCATATAAAAACTCCAGAATGATTCTTATAAAATAATGAGTAAAGCAATAAATTAATACAGAGTAGAGATGTTTCTCTTTTTTGATAACTGCTGCTTTTTATTCTGAAGCCCCATGTACCAAAATAAGCAGAGTGAGTCTTCAAGATAGGTAGTATCCACTACATTTCAAAGTACTAATTTTCTTTGAAGTAGTGAAAGCTTACCATAAAAAAAATCACATTTTGTAACCATTTCTACTCTAGTTTTAACTGATACCAGGATAATTTTGATTTGGTAATTCCTTAATTGTAACTTTGTAGAAGTGGTACTGCAGGAAAATGCAGCTATTTTGCATAGGAAAAGAGCACTCTCAGTGACTGAATGCTAAGGCTGGATTGTTTATGTCTGGTTTGGTGCTATCACTGCATTATTCAGAGCTATGAATCAGCAAATCTGAAAGGAATATTTCTTTACTTCATTTTCCTCCATTGCTCTTTCCTTGCTACCCTGTATACTCTGTTCACAAATTGGACAGTTTGAAAAAACCTTCTGCATGCAACCAATCTCACTTATGTTCACACTGTGAGAGGTATCAGAGAAAGATGAAAAGATAGCCATCCCACACCCTGTTTTCTCTTCAGATACTAATATCCCAGGTCCTGTAATGATGAATCTGCCTTTTATAAGCTGGCATTTTCTAGTGAGTGCTGAGGATTTATCTGTGAGTCCTAACATGAAAGATGCTGTGAATAATGGATGTTTGGTGATGCACCAATTGCAGCTATCAGCTGCATGTGTTTCTTGACTGGGGGGTTTCATGAAATTGTAGAAAGTGAGTCATAAAAGTAAAAAATACAATATTGTCAGTAATAGAAGAAAAGATAACTGTCAAAATATATGTGATGAGGAACTAAAAATGGTGAACAATCCATTTAGTAAAATAAACTGTGAATGCCTAAGGTTTTATGTGCATTATGTGAACAAACCTGTGTTACAGAGAATTAACTAGGATTACTATAGGATGTGTGTGTGTGTATGTGTGCACGCTCGTGTGTTTCCACAACATCTTTGCAAGGTCAAGGAGAGGAATTATTCTCGTTAGAGGTAGAAACAGAAGCACGTAGAGATCAATCTGGAAAAAAAAAAAATATATATATGTTGAAAATGCAATTTGAAACACTGGGAATACTAAGTTTCTTCAAATCAGATGACAGATAACACCTTCTACATAAACCAGGTACTGGAGAAAACCTGTAGGTTATACAGTGGTGTATACAGGAAAACCCCTATGATTTACTTAATTTCAGTACATCATATGGGAAAGCATTGTTAAAGGTAAGTAATAATTCTGGTTTTGATAGGGTGAAAATTACAATCTTAACAATGAAATCAATCTCTCTTTTCTAAGTTCTTGACTTAAAAAAAGAACTTTAATGTATCTATAAATGAGAATGGAATATTACAGACAAGATTCACCTTCAGAAGGCTCCCGCGCTAGGTGGATTTGCTGATACAGCTATACAGGTTAGTGTTTTCTAATCTAGACAAAGCATTCAGCTTTAGTGTGCTCTGCCTGTTGATGCACTGCGTCTGGGAGAGCAGAGTGAAAATACTTAGTTTCTCTGACCTAATATAGGAAGCAACAGCCAAACATAGAAAAATCTATAGAGAAAATTTCAGTTTGATATTTGAATGTTTTCACATGTACAGGCTGATACCTGGATGTTTCCACGTCTACAGGTATAAACAAAGTATCTTAATCTTATTACATTGCAGGTATTTTATGTTTTAGAGGTGCAGGAGTGCATGTGAAAAAAACAGTCCAGGGGATTCTCCGCAATGCAGTTTTACATAAGGGCCTGTAGGAGCAGGCAGAATGTTATTAGACCATAAAAGCACATCAGGCTGATTTATGGTTTCTGATCAAGGTTTCTGTGAAAATTACTCTGCATCACCAGCTCAAGGTGACTGCTACCATTAATGTGTGGAAAATAAATGAGATGGGGAGGCTGATATCAGAGGAAGCTAAAAGAAAGCGGTGAGCCAGTTTATATAGCACAGGCTTCCCATTTTGTTTTACAGTGCATAGAAGGCTGTCATCAAAATGATTGCTTTGGGGCAGAAAAGACAATTCTTGATAATTAGATCTTACGGCAGGCTTTCTTACATCCTGTATATAAGAACCATCAGGTATAATACCTTCCCACTATACGTCATCTTCTCCTCTGTCCTGTAAACATTCGTAGAATGTAGAAAATGAATTACATATGTCTTTTTTCTCTGAAGTTATTTTCCAGAAGAGATAAATTTCCGAACATGGTTTCACAGGAGTCTTTGTGACTACGACTATTTTACATTTGATCTGATAGCAATCTGCATTTTGACCAGCATTACAGTTAAAACCCGACATCTTTTTCACAGTTCAGTGTTCTTGTATTGTATGTTGTATCATTTATTAGTACTGGATTTTTTATTCCATTTTTATTTTCTGTTGAAAACAATAAGCTGTACTGCCTGTTTAAATACAAAATGTATAATACATTTTTAAACATTTACTCCATTGTATCTGTTTAAATGCACTGCAGCTGTTCTTTACATAGAGTTTATTTTTATTAAAGATACACTCATCTATATAATGCTACTTTAAATTTCCTTTATTTCCTCTTTATTGCTTTAAATTGCCTGCACTCTTTTTCTTTTTTCTGCACAGTGTTTCAAGGTATGTAATGGAAATAATGATGAAATGATACAGATTTTAGTGAAAGCACTAAACTGTGAACCATGGGAAATAATCCACTGCAGCTTATGCTTCCATGTGATTTTTAAAACCATTCTCTAATATTTTATTTCAAGATTCTAAAATGTAGTATGTGAATGTGCAGCATCATTTTACACATCTGGAGAACATGAGGGCTGCTCACACAGCTGGCTATAGAAGCTGATCTTATGATCATTACAAGGCATGTTTTCAAAGTAGCGTATGGAACAAAAACATCCATATCTTGTGGAAAGACAAGGTCAGGATTTTTATTTTTAGGCTATGATGTCATACCAAGTGCATATTTTTTCAAAATGGACCCTTCATTCCTAAACATAATTTCTTTCAATATACTCTTACAATAAGATGTGACAGTTTTGTTCATGCATAATACTCATTTATCTATAGATTTTTAAATGGATGTTTTCTTACTGCTGTTGGCAAGAAGGTTGTATGCTTAAAAACCCCAATTTTAACTATTTTTATCCTTCACATGCACCCTGAGAGAAAAAGGACTTCTGTTTATGTGCAAGGGTGATTAGCTTGTGCTGTTAATAGGATGGATTTCTTGGTACTTAATTGAAAGCAGGTGGATAATTAAAACCAATGTGTAGCTAATCAAGAGCCAGGTATCAGGTGATCATGAGGCCATGCCTGATCCTGTTCAGGATAAAAACCTAACTTTCAAGCCTGTTTGCTTTGGAGGCTAATGTGAAAAAGGTGAGAAATGCTGGTTCCTGGGGAGAATGGAATTAAAGTATCTTTTCAAAGGCACAAAAAAGCGTCTGGTACAGCCTCACAGTATTGGAGACTTCTTTGCTTAGTAGTGTCTTGTGATTTTTTTGTGGGATTTGTTTGTCAATGTTAAGGATACTTTTTCTTAAGATAAGCATTAAGAAAAATCTGAACGTGTCTCTTGTCTGCCCTTTTAGTTCTTCAGTGTGCTTTGTTAGTGTTCACACGTTGCAAAATATTAGTTTAAATCTGCAGAGATGTAATGGGTTAATCAAATGTTACGCTGATCTTAAAATAGCTTTTCATGACATCTATGCTAAATTCATGGTGGCCTCTGAAACCTGCTTAGGAAAGCATAGTAAGGCAGAGAGACAGAAGGATGGCTGTTTACAATAGGGTATAAGCAACTACTAGCTTTAGTATTACTTCCTATACTGCAATTTAAGTTTTATTTTACCTTAGACAGCATAATTGTGCAGAGCAGTATGGTACCTAGATCTTGATGGTAAGTAGGAGCTATTGTTTGTCAGTCATTTTCCTGTTCCAGACCTTAACACAAAGGAGAGGATACACAATTTTGTCTCTGCTACAAAACGTCAGAAATACATGGTGGGAATCATGCATCTCTGTCACCTCTTCTTGTTTTTGTGACCTGCTTCTCTGCTATTTCTGGGATACTCTTGTGATCCTTGAACTTGTATATATTGTTGCTGACAAAGCTCTGTTATACTTACAGGTGTTATGTATCGCAGATTTCTACTACTTCAGTACTAAAATGTCAGTTTAGCTCTTTTTTTTTCCCCTTATCAAAATACAGTCTTTGTAAGCAGGTATGTATGTAAGCAGTGAAAATGTGTAGTCTGTTTAAAGCACTACAAATTGTTCTTAATTTTGCAGATATGTTTCAACTCTTACTGAGCAAGTCTAGTGTGGTAATATTTCTTTTTTGCCTTCAACTTCAGCATAAAGTTGGCTATGATGGCAAAATAATTTAAGAGTCCTGCTTACTATTAAAGAATTAGTTTGTATTTGTACTAAATTTTATGTACTGGTTTTAAACACGTAGGTTGGGACATGAGAGGTTTGCTCATTTCCTTACTATGGTTTAATAGGAAATAATTTTTATGATGTATAATCCTTGCTTTCCTTGTAGGTGTTTTTTTTGTTTGTTTTCTATATGGCTGGACAAAATTATATTAAATATATAATTTGACTTCTGATAAATAATCTCTTCCCTTTACAATGCTTCTGGAAAAACTGTAATTCTGAAAAGTTGGGAAAGAGATGGAAAAATATACAAGTGAAGAGGGAGAAATTTAGAAAACCAGGGGAATCTGTATCTGTATGTGCTTCTTTTAAATGCTTTAAGAAAAGCTGCTGAATTTTAAAGGCCATTCCTCGCTGTTGACAATATTAAGCAGATTGTATCACTACTAAGAGAGTGGTTTTTGTGTGGAGTTGGGGTTTTTGGTTGTTGTTTGGTCTTGGGGTTTTGTTTGCTTGTTTTTTGTGGCATAAAGAGTTCTAAAGCTAACTGTCATTTTCCAGAGTCACAAAACATCAAGGCTGGTGGTAGAAACAGTGATGCAAAGGCAGAAGTTTTAAAGCTGTTCATTTTATCTCATTTTAAAGCAATCAGAAAAGTTTGATTTGTGAGCAGCCTTGCATCTTAATGTTGGGAAAGAAGAAAACTCATGTCTGTTTGTTTCGTTACATAAGGGCCAAGAGTTTAAAAATCCTGTGAGGCTTATCTAGCTCTCACTAACTTTCCTGGGATACTTATATATGTAATATATATGTAAATGTATGTACAAATCACTGTTACAATCACTAACTCCCAAGGGAGGTCTTTAAACATTGTTAGTTTCTATCTTTCAGTATCAAATCTGTATGACAGGGATAAGCAAGGATTTAGACAAGTGAGTCATCTAAGACGCGATCAGATTCTGCAAGCCTTTTCTACAGGGCAGGGAAATTGGCTGCAAGGGCTTGATCATTGGCTTTTCACTGTATGGTGTTGGGAGGGTAACTTTTGCTCTGTCCCATTTGTATTAATTAATCTTGACTACATTCTTGGCAGTTCCCTTCTCATAAAGGTTTAATTGAACTTGGCACAATTCTCCTATGGAAAACTTTGATGTTAAAGAAAAATAATGCTAAGAAACATTCTGAGGAACCCCAGTTAAGTTTCAGTTCTACACCTACCTCAGTTAGTGGCTTGAGGAAATTGCTATATTTCTCTATCCTGACTTAAAGGTTTAGATGGTTTTATAAGGAGGGGGAGAGCAAAAGGCGAATAAAATTAAACTTATTTCTCATGTTGCTGAAGGGAGAGTGACCTTTCAGAAAATATCATAATTCTAACAGATGAGGCAGTCTTTGGCAGTCTTTAGGGAAGAAGATATCAACTACGCTATAGAATTGCTGTATAAAAGCATGTGTGGATGTACTGATTTTGCAGAGAGGTCTTGTCAGACTGGGATGTCATGTTCTGGAAGTATATATGGGTCCCTGGTAGGGATTTGGAAAACAGTGGTTTAGGCGCTGATTGATGTCCAGCCAAATATATGCCTGTGAAAGCCTGCTAAGTTTCCTTGAATATTTTCTGCTCACTTCAGTGATTTTCAGCTCCGCACAGGAGACTGGGTGTTTAATCTGTTGCACAAAACAAAATAACTTTAAATGATAAGTGTTTGTCAATAACAATAAATGGGCTGATGATAATTCTGAGCTAAGAGGCACCTCCCAGAAGACAGCCTGGTGAAGGGAGTCAGAGGTAAAGTGATCCTGTTGTTTAAACTTGAGGTTCTGGGACCAGCCACTGGAGAACAAAGTCCTCCAGCCAAATCCTGACAGACAACTTTGTTCCTGCAGTAGTTTTAGTCTTTTATAGCATCAGAACCAATTCTGAACAGGGCAAAAAGACAGTTTTGGTTTATTCTACCACTTTAAAATTCAAACATAGCTGAGTAAAGAGGTGATGCCAACAGGTTAAAAGGAAAATGAGCCTTTTGGTATACCTTATGTGTTGTTCGCTACTGCCACACTTGAGAAAAAGGAATGTCTCTCTCACCACTTCTTTGCCAAACACTTCACTGTTTCAAGAAAAGATAGCAGTGAAACACCAGGGCTTTGACCAAACTGCATATAATTGCAGTGAAAAATTAATGCCAACTGATGATGTTTGGGTAAAGTGTAACAGACTGTATTGAATTGAATGCTTCCTTGGTTTTGAGGTTCATTGCCAACTGATGATATGAACCTAAGATAAATCAAGCAAAGAAAATAATAATAGTATTAATGTCTTGGTATTACATGCTACTCTTCAGGAAAAAAAAAAACAGAGCAAATTTTAAGATGGGTCAAAAAATTTGTTTTTCCACAGCAAAAGGAAGAAAATCGGAGCAACCACAATAACACTGTAGAAATCATAATAGGAAAGATAATACCTCCTTAGGCTATTTTCTCAGCTTTAGCACAAAAGATCAGAGGAGTCATGAATGGATGTTAAAGAAAAATGGGTTGGAAAAGACATACAAGGGCTTTTTTTGCACTCAGTATAATCAATGTTACTAATGGGCTTCCTGACAGGTTTTTTGAAGCAGTATTAGTCAAGAAGGTGATACTGTCTTACCTGTGAGAAGTATATTAACAAGATTCAGGCATATTTTCTCATCTTCTGATATTAAGAGGTCCTATTGAATGTAAGACATATTCTGGAGTCTGAATTCTTGGTTACATTTTATCTGTATTTACTCTAATTGTGCACTACCTGAAATTAGTATCATTTAGAACGTCCTATCTGCCAACAGATATTCAACCTGCATCTAAACTAGCTCAACAGAGAAATTACCCTTTGGTATTTATGAAAATAGCAGGTTTTGGAGTACATTTTTATCTGCAAGTTTCCTTCAGCACATGTGCCTGTGTAGAATTCTCATTAACATTGTATAAAACAAAGGAACAATGAAAAAATTAGTATGTTGGTATCTAAAATATTTTGATGTTTAATAACTGATAATGCAATATAGAATAATCGGTTGACCACCTAGAGATGGTGTTTGCTTCCTTTTTGTCTATCTTTTTATCTCCATATAATCTTCTGTAGTAATTTGATTTCAATAGCTGCGAAATCAGTGGTCTTCATTTGCAGTGGCTTGAATATTTTCTTTGGTCTTAGACTGATTTCCTCAGAGGCGTTTAGTCTGCATTTGCTGAAAAAGCTAAAGAGCTGATATTTACTCCAATGCACATATTTTCTATGTTTCAACTACTCTTTATATTTCTGCGGTATGTTGACCATCATATGTTTGACAGAACTCTCAGATTCTGAGTCTGAGGTGATAATTGCAAATCCTTTGCAATTAATCTGTAGAACTTTTTTTAAAATTTAGATACAGACTCTGTACAAAGTTCTTAGGAAGAAAAAAATAGACATCTTAATGTCAATGTTTATTCTTTAATGTAATCCTTTTGGTAACATATGAAGTTCCACCGACAAGTTCTAAAGGAAAATAAGTAGATTAACAGGAAGGGTGGAAGGCACATTTTCTGTTTCAAGGGCCTTCAATAGCCATTTTGAATTATGGGAATAAGAAGAGTGCAGATGAAGTGCAATAATCCTTAAGGTATGGCCAATGTGGAAAGTAGATTAGTTAGATAAGGCACTGGAACATTCAAAGTCTCTTATAGTGGACTGCATAATTAATATTTTTTTGTGGTTTGTTTTGTTTCTGGCCCTCACTCTGTTTTTGCAAATCTATACAAAAAACTGAGCTACATCTTGGATATCTAAATATTAATTTGTGCTAGTCTTATTCCTTCCAGAGAGCAAATTTACTATTAAAGTTAACTCCTTTTCAACTTTACATTTATTATGTTTTTCAGCTTTAGATGTCTTTCTTCATACAGTTAACAAAAGCATTGCAGGGACTAGTCATTTTGCGGCAGATATACTTAATTTTTGAGTGAAAAAGTGTGCTTAGATGTATAGCTCATATGTGATATGATCATTTAACTTCTGAAAGCAGACATGCAATTTGTTTGTCTATCAAGATTGTGTATATATCCTTTCATTTTCCTGCAGACATGAAGTGCTAGTGTGTGTAAATGGCTGGATCATGATTCTACTTCTCCATTGCCCTCTGAGCAATTTCTCATCTGGCAAGCCTTCAAAAACTTGCTACATCAGGCACTGATACCAACCAGACCAAGAATGTAAAAATGTGTCAGTACAGCTGAAGAGTACAAAATGTCAGTGTATTAATGTATCAAATATGGTTGAGGGGGATTTTACTCATTCAAATGGCAAAAAAATTTGTGATTGCTATGATTCTCACCTGTCTTCAGGGCACTCATCTGTTATAAAACTTATTTCAGTACAAAAATTAATTGTGAGAAATCTTCATGCTGCACTAATATTCCACCCAGCCTGTTTGCAAATCATTCTAGCTGCAGACATTTCTACAGAACTTGGCTTAACATAGTGATATCTGTTATCCTGATCTGTAACAGAAAGAAATCATTCTGACTTGCACGAATGAGATTAATCTCCAATTTTTCTTTTGTTTGACCTTGAAATCATTGCAATTTGCTGTTGAGTTGCTGGTCAGAAAGTATGATGATAATGGCTCTGTAAAGAGGTGTGGAGAGTTCCATAATTTGTCATAAAGCAATAATTCCAACTGAAAGTGAAAGAAATTTTTCCTCTTCTCATTTGTTCTATTTAATAGTAAACTTCTTCAAGTCTAATCTACATCCAGTGGATGTAGATTAGACTTGAAGAAGCTTAGTAGCAAATCCACAGTAGGTGGATGTAGATTAAGAGGTCGTGGAATCTCCTTCTCTGGAGACTCTCAAAACCAGCCTGGATTTGTTCCTGTGTAACCTGTCCTAGATGAACCTGCTTTGGCAAGGGGGTTGGACTAGATGATCTTCAGAGGTCCCTTCCAGCCCCTACTGCTATTCTATGATTCTATGATTTTTCCTTTTTAATGGTTATCGCAGAATTATTGAGGTTAGAATAGACCTCCAAGATCAAGTCCAGCCTATGACCCAACACCACGACATCAGCTAGACTATGTCACTGAGTGCCACATGCAGCCTTTCCTTAAACACCTCCAGGGATGGCAACTCCACCACTTCCCTGGGCAGTGCATTCCAGTATCTAATTGCACTTTCTGTGAGGAAGTGCTTCCTAATATCCATAAATCTCCCGTGGTGCAGTTTCAGGCCATGCCCTCTCATCCTGTCACTAGCTGCCTGGGAGAAGAGCCTGACCCCCACCTCGCTGCCACTTCCTTTCAGGTAGTTGTAGAGAGTGATAAGGACTCCCTTGAGTCTCCTCCAGGCTGAACAACCTCAGCTCCCTCAGCCTCTCCTCATAGAACTTTGTGGCTCTTTAATATGATTCAGGTAGCAGTTATCCCCAAGTACTGTACTTAACATGTACCAGATCTTTAAACTGTATTTGGTGGCAAAGAAGGAATTACTCAGGTGCTTCAGTGATCTGTGATGTGATGCTCTTTTGTCTTCTCTGATTTGAGTAGCAGGCAACTGCAAGTTCTATCAAATGTTGCTTCCTTAAATGCACCTTGAGTAATCACTTCTTTGTAACTGGAAGAGTTGACCACTCCCTTCTGTCATAGTAAATATCATACAGATCTTTACATGGATTGCAGAAATGTCTATGTAATGAAGGCATATTTATAAATGTGGTGGTCTGCAGCTTCTAATTTCTAACCCAACGTATAACCATTCTGCCAGATACTATTCTGCCCACTACTAATCTACTTTTCTCCAGTGCTTAGGGAGAACACATCATTAATTTGTAGGCAGCATCTGTATTACCTTGTTCTTATTGGCCAAGCAAAGGATGCATTTTTTTTCTCAAGTAACTTGACATTTTAGCAAATGTGTTTGTAATAAAAGCCATCCAAAATCAACTCTAAGAGCATTATTACTACCCTTCTTCCAGGCTGATGTTTATGCCATTATTTAGCAGGATTTCATTTTTAGCCAGTGTTCTTCATATTTTGATTCTTCATTAAACATCCATGTAATGATGAAAATGGTGTCTTTATTGAATCCCACAAAGGGGCCATGTCATGTTTGATTTGTGCAGAAAGTGATTGTCAAAAATGGATTTTAGGTTAACCTCATACTGTTGGTAAACCTATGCTGTGTTTTCTAGTATTCTGACTTGCTCTGTATATCTAGCTATTACCCTTTAAAATATATTATAAATTTTGCATGTTATTGAGGTCAAGTAATTGGTCCGTAGTCACTTGAATCATCCTTTGTCCTTCCCCCCCCAATATGTATATTACATCTGTCACTGTTCAAACAGAGTACTCTTCCTGACTTGCAGATGTATTTAAAGTATGTTTTTCTAGCCATGCAAATCCACCTTCCAAATATCATAAGACTTTAGGATAATGGCTTAGCTTCTACCCCAGATGTGATCACTTCTAGCCATGCCTTTTCTCCATACCTCATGTGATTACCCTCTCAGGAAACAGAACCTTTGTGAGGTCTGACTCAGCTTTGAGAGATCTCAGTCATTTTGTTGCTACTTTAGCTCTTCATTGATTAACTTTTTCCTTTAATTCCTTCTAGGGTTTCCACTGTTTGCTAAAACAGTTCTTGAGAAGGTCATCTATACAACACTCCTTTTACTAACCAAGAAGAAAATTTAAGATACTTGCACCTTTTAGGTAAGAAAATCTTACTTTCTATATTAGACCTTTTAGAAGTGCATGGATTTATCTAGTATAAGTATGCATAACTAATTGATGTTTTAAGTAATTCAGAAAGGATAAAATAACTTACCTGTTGAATCATCTCCTCACAGAAAGTAATATTCTATTTGTATTTATCAGTAAGGTGTTTGCATGTATTTAAATAAAGGGAATTATACTAATAATGTGAATGTTAGTGTGGTTTAAGAAGCATACTGTAAGCTCATGGTATTAAAACTATAATGTTACCATATAAACAAGTATTTGAACTGATGAAGCTATTGAATCTTGACATTCAAACCTAGTCACCATAGAGCTAAGTTGTAGTTATAACCAAAAAAAAAAAAAAAATTCGGGTTAACATTTTCTTCAGATAGCAAAGCCTTTTTTTCTTACAGTGTTTTTTGTGAAAATCTTAAGTGAGTTTTGACAGATGCAATAGTATCACAAAGTGTGAGACTTAAATGTCAACTGTTGTCTGAAAATATCTGACACAAACAGATTCAATCCCTTTAAACTCAGTGGAATTTAATAGACTAGATGATCTAAATATAGAAAGCCTTATATTTAGAGTTACTCCAGTTAAGAGCTCTTACCAATGACACATAATAAAGCAGTCGTATGCTATATTATATTAAAACATGTACAGAAAAAGCTCAATGATTAACCCCAGAGGGAAGGGGAAACTTCAGTAAGAGCAATTTTGTGAAGACATTTCAAGATCATCTGTTCTGTATTTATATTGCAAAAGTGATGTTCAAAAATTGAAATTAAGTCACTCTGTTCAGTCTTTCTGGAGGATGGAATATGATGTATGTGTAGAATAAGTCAATACTTACATCATACTGGTGCAAGAAGTATTACATTTTATGGATATTTATTGCTGACTTCATGAGGTGGAAACAGTTTTGACCTTTCATGACCATTCAGGAGATCTTGGAAAGGAAAATATATGTAGCATACCTTAGATTATCAATGGGATAGAGATGAATTCAAAATTGTCTCTGAAGTTATGCAAGAATGATTGGCATGGGCAGAGTCATTCCTCTCAATGCTGCTCTTTTTTCTTTCTTTAGCTACTTTTTCCAAGAGTTTATAGATTTTACCAAGGCAGATATCTCTTCAGTTGAATATCTTGCTTCCATACCTGAAAACATGAACTTACAAGTATTTTAAACAGTATCAGTAGAATAGGTCCATTGGATGGGATTCTGCCTGCTTCAGATGCAAGCAAACTGAGATTGATTTTTGGTTTTTTTTTTTTACTTCCCCACTCCCACACTACCTGTAGCCCCTTTCTTAAGCCACAGGTGCCAGTTAAAAATACTTGGATCTAGTGATCTATCATCCCTTAGAACCATGTAATACTCATCTTAAGGTTAATTTCAAGGAATAAAGGATTCACTGAGCTGAAAAATACCACTCTGTAAATAGTGTTTGCCATTCCTGAATCTAAAGGGAAAACTTGAGGACCATTTCCTCAAGTATTTATGCACATTCCATTGTACAGTCAGTACAGATCTATGTCTATCCCTTTATTTTTTATTTTACACATAACTATGTAGGATGCTCCTGACATTTCCTATATTCTTGATTTAATTTTCTTTAAACTTTTGGAACTCTATAATGCATGAATTTGAGTCTATTTAACATTAGAAGTGTACACATAGATGGCAGCTGTGATTAGTTTATGATGCTTCTGGGCAGGTCAGAGAGGCTGTGCTCTGTGGAGCTCATAGAATGCCCAGCTGCATATGTAATTTAAAAGTATGTAAGTGGCTTGTAAGGTAATAAATTGCTTAGGCTTGTCCAAGGGGAAATATTTTAATGATGTTCATCACAGAAAAATGTAAGTTAGCAACCATGAAAACCATTTGAAACTGGAAGCAACCAAGAAAAAAATTAGACTAAAACTATAGTAAAGCTATTTCTCAAAAATGGACACTATTTTATTTATTTAGACCACAAACTTGAACAAACTGGACATCAAACTTCCAAATCCTTGAGATGCTTTTAAAAATGTAGGTAATACCAAGGATAGTTTATCAAACAGATCAGCAGCACTATTTATACCTGCCTAACCATATATAATTTCATCCTCCATTCATATGGTGGCATCTTAACCCCCCTGCAGCTTCCATCAAATAAAAATCCTATTTTCACCCAGTCTTTCCTCAGACAAATGTGTTCTGACAGGAGCAGCTAGATGTCTAATTCCAGTCCCCTGCCACACAGCAAGCAATAGTCTTTCTTTTTACTGTGGTCTAGTAGGCTTTTTAACAGCTGTAGAAGTACACAAAAATGCATTTTAGCTATGCTAAACACTGGTAAAAAGCAAATATAAACACGCTTAAGAAATGTAAAGAATCTTGATGTTCTAGTCGACCTTAATCAATAAAAAACAGCAATAAAATCTTAAAATATAAGAATTCTCTGTTGCTAATCTATTGTTGCTGAGGAATGCAGGTTAGTGCTCCAGAAAAGAAGGATATTTCCAAGAGATGATCAATATAATCTGTCTTTGTTCTGTTTATCTGCTTTAGCAATGGTACTACATTAGTCAGTCTCACCTAATAGGACATTCTTAGCTCCACTTCATCACTGTGTAAATGAACTTTACTATTATAGTAGTTAGCTCAGGTTGAGAACCAGATTATTTTTAATGGTCCAGAGCCTTAGCTGACAACTGCCGTGGACTGAAGAGCTTTTCAAGTCCCTCAGACAATAAATTTGGTTTGGAAGGGACCTTTGACAATCCTTTTTATCTAATCTCATGTTCGAAACAGTACTAACTTCAAAGTTTGGTCAGGTTATTCAGGACCTTCTTCAATAGTTTTACAAAGCTTTGAATGTGGGAACACTACAGCATGTTTAGGTAACTTATATCAGTCTATGATCACTCTTTTGATGAATAATTTTATATAGATCCAATCAGAATTTCTCATACTGGCATGTTTCTTATTTCCCTGTGCACATCTGAGGAAAAAAAGGAGGATCTGGTACTAACTTCTCAGTGGTCACCCTCTTTAGAGAGTGGAAGGAGCAGTTAGTTTCACCTTTATCTTTGACTTCACCAGAGAAAGCAGAAAAAAATACTTGGGAAAATTTTTAATTAAAATACAGGAACCCTAAATAGTTATTCGCTTGAAACTTGGAAACATGTAACTTCCTGTGTAATTTTTTAAAAAGGTCCTGTAACACATGTAGGAGTAGATTGTTTCCCTCTGCTGTTTTTAGTTATCTCTTCACAGGCATACTGATGTGACTATTTTAGTGTATAGAGACATAAACTTGCAGGTACTCTTCCCTTCTTGGTTAGCCTTATAGGTCAGGTTTGTATCCAATCAGCTTCCAAATCAGGGAACACCTGAAATTAATCAAAACACTAATCTTCCTGTGCTGCTTTTATAAGAGCTTAAGTTTTGAGTTTATATTTTGTTAATGATTAAAAATTTATTCTTATTAAGCTCCCTTATAATTTCCTCAAATCCAGAGGGATCAACAAGAATATTTAAGCATATGCATATTGGGTATCACAGTTTTGCAATCTTGCCAACTTCAATAGTCAAATATCCAAAGAAGAAAAAATTTAAGGCATTTTTCTAAACCTTTATATTCCTCGGGATAGTTGAAATTTCAAGGTGCATATGGAATTACATTTTCTTGCTTTTTCTGTCATGAAAGCTATATATAAATATTTTTTAGTTTGTTTCTTTTGAAGACAAAAAGATTTACACATTAGAAGATGAAGATTCTAGACCTAGACTAGTTACCTTTAACCTAGAAAGTTACCTATAAAATCAGAGAAAAAGCAGATACAGTACAGGCTCCTCAGATATGTGGAATATGATCTCAAGACCTGAAAGGAAGGAGAGTGTTGAATTGTTTCAATAAGAAATATAATAGTAAAAATTAGTATTGACTATAAGTTTCAAAATACAGTTTGTATTGGTGTATATTATGAAATATTTAGCATATTTTAAAAAGAAATACATTGATATCCTATGGTGATTCTCCATAATTTTACATAATTTCCTAATGTCGTGTATGAATGTGTTTGACACTTCTGATTTAGCAGCAATTTAAGATTTATTAATAAAATTAGAAAAATTAAAGGTTGAATTTTTACAGCACTTAATGATTAACCAATTTAAAGATTAGCAAGTGATTTAGTAAAGTATGTTGTAGTAAAACAGCAACTTAATTACAGATTCAAGAATGACAAGTGTCATACTAACTTACTACGGGGTACTCTAAATCAAAGTATGTGTGTGTGTATATATATATATATATGTAGAAACATGAAACATACAAGCACACACAGACAAACAATATTTGGATCCAGTGAAATGTATAGATACCCACACTTACAAAAGCAAATATATAAAATCAAACACCTAGACAGGTAGAGAGGTGGGTAGAAAAGGCAAGCCTATAGTTAAAATTGCACTCTTCATGATTAGAATAAAATTGGCATTCATCAATGGGTAGAAGTTGAGATTTGAGGAGGTTGTCTCACCCAGACCTTGTGTTGGCTTAACTGGCAGATGGTCCTCAGAGGTGTCCCAGCTCAGAGGAGATGCTGGTCACAGCCTACTGAGGTCCAGGAAAGCTCAAAGCATCTCACTTAGCATTGCTATTTATAGGGTCTGAGATAATTGGCTTTTGTCAGGTACTTTTACATTTTGGCCCAGCTCAGGTGATGTGATGTTATGGTATTTTTCCACCAGCTGCTCATGCCCAGAATTTGCTAAATTTTAGGGTTCTGGTATCCACCTTTTTGGGCCATGACCTAAGTCCAAGTGCACTAGGCTGTGAGAAGGTTGATTGATTGTTTTTATTGTTCCCAGGCAATAAGGAGGGGAGCAGGCGTCAGATGTGTTGAGGGGGGGACCTTCAACGCTCTGGTCCACTGCTCACAATCTATACCAGATTGTCAGGAGATTTGTCATTATTGTCCCCAAAGAACAGGGGAAGCAGGAGCTAGGTGCATTAAGCAGGGGGCCTTAAGACTCTGGTACATTGCCTTTCAGAATCTGTAACTGACTTTCCAATGGATTGTTGTGTGACCTAGGGAGGTGAAGTTGCACCCTGTGCTGAGTGGCCCATGAGCTGAGGAGAATCACACCACCACACTTGAAAGTGACCCAAGTAAAAGATTTTTTCTTGATAAAGAATTATTACTAGCTGGAACCATGAATAGTAAGTGTATTTTGCCAGTTGCCCAGCACAAACACCACCACCATGAGGATGCAGATGCATAAGCAGTTATAGAATTTATTATCTATCCCCATGGGGCGCAGAAATGACACTACATGGCCGGCAACAGAAGAGAGAAACCCACTCACCGTGGGTGATATAACAAAAGGAAAAACAAACTTAACTACAAACTCAATAA